>JAFBJT010111948.1:113962-126903 GCA_016785325.1 Chascanopsetta lugubris | reverse complement strand
GCGGAGGAAGAAGGGGGGGCAGCGGGCAGGGGGGGGGGGGGGGGGGGGGGGGGGGTTAAAGAGTTATCCAGACTGGCACCGCTGAAGGCAGGAGAGATGAGAGGGAGAGGGATGGAGAAGGGAAGAGGTGAAGAAGAGAGGGAGAGAGAGAGAGAAAGAGGGAGGGAGGGATGCATGTACAACAGGTAGAGGGAGGTTTGAAGGGGGAGGAGTGATTCAGCAGAGCAGAGGGTTTTACTCCAGGTGAGGAATGAGGATGAGGGAGTGGGATAATCAATATCAGGGAAGAGAAATGGGGGGGGGGGGTCCGCTTGGGAGGCGGGGTGGAAGAACGCGCCATGAATCAGGCGCGGAAAGAAAGGCAAGGGTGATGAATGGAAGAGCCACAGAACAAGAGGCAATAGAGGACCATCTGCGGAGGAGGATTATAGGGTGCGGACATTCCCCACGGTTTGTCTTTCATGTGTCCACGGCCCAGCAGGCGTCGGTCTGCTCGGATGTGTTTGCGATAAAGACACGAAAAAATCTGTGGGAGCTGCAGCGGCGTGATCCCATTTACGGCGCATCAACACCGGCGTCGGCTCTCATCACCGCAAACTCACGTGACATCTTTGTTTGCATCTCGATGTTGATGCTGTGTTTTCAGGAGTAAACGACGATTTTCGATTTCCTATCTTTATCGAGTCTGGGAGCTGATCTCATGTACAGCGCATCATCACCAGTGTCAGCACTCATCACCACAAACAGTGCAACATCCGCCACCCAAATTCAGATAACTTCGATCTGAGCCGGCAGTAAGACAAAGACCATACACTCTGGAGATAATCTGGAGGATCGGCGGGAATTCAGAGTGTGTCTGACGGAAGGGGGAGGAGCTACACACTCTGATGGTCGTGTCCTCTGAAGAGGTGACGAGGGTCTGTCCGTCCCGGCTGAACTGGCAGTGCATTACCGTCTTCCTGTGTCCCAGCAGAGTCGCCAGAAGCCTCCCAGAGGGCAACTCCAACACCTGGGGGAGAAAGAACCACACCGACCGTTAAGAAGAGCACCTCCACCTCTTAGGTCACGTAAGGTTCAATCTTCAACCTCACTGTCTGGAGCATCTATTCACAGCCTTTAATGTTAGAACGGTTACACTTGAGGAGGAAACCTGTCCCGGGGGGGATGGGGGGGATGGGGGGGGGGCGCTAGTTTCCTTAAAAAAAATGAAAAGCAATGACAAGCAGCCACAGGAGGAGGAGAGAGGTGAAGTGCTGCTGCTGGGCTGATGCTGATAAGCACATCAAGAGGGAAGAGGAGTAACAGGGGGTGAAGAGGTGTGAGATTTGGTCCAGTCGGGGCCACGGAGGGACAGATGCTGAGGGTCTACGGGCGTTTTGAGGCCAACACAGCTTTAAACTCAATAAAATAACAAAACAAAAAAAAAACCACTCCCAAGAGTTGAAAAAGGACTATTTCATGCTCGTTTGGGGATAGATTTTGTGACATCCTCAAACAGGTTGACAGCAAACTAGGTAGGACTCTGCTTACACTAAGCTCCTCCCTCTTAGTAGATGGGACATGGACCAAAGTAGAATTTTCAAAATAAAATATTCAAAATAAATGTTCTTATCACACCAGTGTTTAGTAGTACGTTCGGTATTAATAAGGTATTTGTTGATGTATGAACAAAGTAATGATTGAAGGCTTAGGCTGACTAGTGGCTTGAGCGTGTGAGGAGGTTGGACGCAACCGTGACGACGCGAGGAAGAACCCGGAAGACGGACGTGGATCAAAGTCTGTTTCAGTGTGTAAAATGGGACGTTTTATTTTGAAAGGAGCGTAGTGCTGTTTCGAAGAAGCTTTGGAACCCGAGCTCGAGACGACAAACTCGAAGTAAAGTATCGTTTTCGCTGACTTCTACAGAGACTGGATTCTCTTTGCTTCCGCCCAGAACTGAAATGAACCTAATTACATCATTATCTTCAGTCCAACAGAACAGAACTGTGTTTCACTAACAGAGAAAAAGTTCAAGCTGGGGGGAGGAAGGGGGGGTGGGCTTAAAATATGTACATCTCAGCAGACAGGGGTTAAACTGTCTGAGCGGAACAAGCCTGTGGGTGCGAGGAACCGTGTTTCCTAAGGCTGCGAGCAGCCAGACGTGAGATCCAAAGACTTCACACATGCAGCTCAGAGATTTCTGGGTTTGGGTGCGGAGAGGAAAACATTCCTCCTGCTGCCAAAGGAGCACACTCATCTTTTGTAAAGTGGATGAAAGTGATGGAGGAATGATTAATAACCCTTTAGGTGGGGGGGGGGGGTCATTAAAGGACCAGTGTGAAAGATTAAGGTGGAAGTGTGTGTGTTAATACTGGCGGAAATTCAATTAAAAGAAAAAAAAAAAGATTTGAATGAATGTGTAAGCGTTGATTTGCCCTTTGTTTACATCATGGTTACATCAGCAGTAGGTCCGCTCTATGGGGGCGGCCATGTTTATACCAGAGCCTCAATTTGACAAATTGAGCATGTTTTGATGATAACTGAGGGGTAGCATATGTTCTACCTCATGCTTGGAAGGAATGGAAAGGATGAGGGCTATTTGGCTGCAACATGCAACTTCACCACTAGATGTCGCTGATTCCTACACTCTAAAAAATTTTTTTTTAAATTTCTTAGTTCTTCCATAACTCTACATTCAGACTTTCTCGGCAGATCACTTAATATTGCTTAACCCTACACACACTGCCAGTTCTGCTGTTTGGCACAGACACAACACACACACACACATACACGAACAAAAACACTCACAGTTACACACTTTATGTTTGCATTAACTGAACAAGACTGGTGCATCGGCTCATGCGTAATAATTCTTTTGTATTTCCTCCAGTTAAATAATGATAAATACGACCAGACAAGCAAATGAATGAGTCCCACTGCAGCAGCAGGGAAATCGCTACATGACACCACAGCTCCCTCTGGTGTCAGCTTAGGGTACTCCTCCAGCAAAAGAATATATTCTTTCCTACGCAACATCGGCAAAATCTCGCGCTGTGCTGTTAAAGGTTAAGTGTGTAGGATTTAGAGGCATCTAGTGGTGATATTTTGCGCCTATTTGTGTTTTAGAACGCCAGAAATATTTTTGACAAACTAAGTTAAAATGTCAGAGATTTGTGATCAACAAAAAAGGAAGTGAACATGTAACATGTGTGTTCTACCTGCACAGTTCCATCCTCTTGTCCCAGAGCCACAGCAGGGGGCTGCCTGCACAGACAGGTGCACCTGATCCTGGACGCCAGATCCTTTGACTGTAACAGCACCGATCCTGATCTGCCATCACGGACCTGAGACACACACACACACACACACACATTGATTTTCACAGCCAGTGTCAGACTCAGAGGGATGGAGGCATGTCTGCAGCACCGTATCTAGACTTTCAAATCCTCCGGTCTGTTTTCTCACCTGCAGCCGGTTGCAGTTGTCGGCAGCGGACACGAGGATTTCCTCATCGCCGAAGACGACGTCCGAGTCTCTCTTCAGACACACACCAGAGGTGGTGTGAACCTTCTTTGTCTCCCATAACTACAACACACACACAAGACATATCAAATGAGTCAAGCTTGCCACTTGTTACAAATTACTCTGAAAATGTGTCACAAATGATCAAATATATGAATGAATGAATGAATGAATGTATTCTTCAATAAAAAAAAGAAAATGAGTGACTAATGATCCTTATTCCTATGTGTATGTGTACTAATAAATCAATCAATAGAATTACAATAAACAATAAAAAAAATAAATGAAATGAATAAATATCTAAAAAAACAATTCAATTAAAATCATTAAGGAAAAAAAATAAAACCAGTCTCTAATGATACATATTCACTGTGTATTTGTGTCTGTGTACCTGTATCATTATTCTGCTTATACACACGTTTCGATACCATAAATACTTTCTCATACCTGTTCCATGAATAACTTGTTAGTTACTTTCAGGCTGAAAAAAACATGTTCTAATACACATCTAGTTTTCCATTCACATTAATCAAGTCTGAGACCTTGCTATAAAACAGTGTGTGTAGAGGCCATTAAACCCAACATAATTACAGCCTCAACTCCAGAGAGACTTTGTGTTCTTGTTTTTGTGAACGTAGCTGTTTCCAGGCTGTTTATTTTAAGGGAGCAATGACTCAGGACAAATCGTTTAACAATTCATTTTTTATGAAACCTTGGTTAAAACAGAAAGAGCCTGAAGCAGGACTACAGAGAGTTTTTTTTTTTTGTTTTTTTTTAATCACACAGTTGCTGTTTATTCCTTATTTACTGCAGAGTGAACCCTAATGGAGGGGAAATACACACGACTACTAGTTGAAAAAAACATAAGCACTAAGTTGCTTTTACTCCAGATTCAGGATATCATAGCCATAAAATCAAGATGGGAGATGAAGCGTAAGAATCTCACCCTGACAGTCTGGTCATCGGAGCAGGACAGCAGCTGCGAGCCGTCCTGGGAGAACTGGACACGATGCACCCAGCTCAGGTGCCCGCTGCAGTCGGCCATCTTCTTTACGGACTCCAGGTCCCACAGCTGCACGACAGGGACAAACAAACACGCGCATTACATGAAGTCCTGCATGCACAACAGTGATTTGCATGAGAAGTGCATTGAAAACTCAACACTGTGACCATGGGCCTGTTGTTGACGTCGCCCTCTGCTGTTCAGTCGAGAGAATACAGTGTTTCGAATGGTGCAATCAAATAAGATCTATAGGAGTAATACTCAAGTGTATTTAATGGTGTATATGAGCGTGTGTGGGTGTGTGTGTGTGTGTGTGTGTGTGTGTGTGTGTCGTACCTCCAAAGTGTAGTTAGAGAAAGCGATGGCGAGCAGGTTACTGGTGGGACTGGCGTGACAGTACTGCACAGTGCTGAGGCGATTGGTTCTGATCTCGAACAACATGCACGACGTCTCCACGTCGAACACCTGTGACCACAGCACAATATGTAAATATTCAACACACATTTAAAGGACTCCTGTTCCAGTTTGTCCATGTTTTCCTCAAGGGGTCCTTCAAACACCACGTCACTGATTTCCATTCTACTGCCCATTCAAGCCGACATCGCTGTGGCAGTCAGAGTTTGATACGTCAATGAGAAGAACACTTCCAGCCGGCAGCAGCTGACCAATCATAGGAGACCGAGCCAACTGGCCAATCAGAATGTATGGCCCAGAAACTCTAGAGCTAAATGATCAGTATTAGGATTTTCGAGTTTGAAAAAGATCTTTGAACTCTTATTTTTGTGAACCAATCCACACTGAACTCTGAATGTTTACAGCTTAAAATTTGGTTCTGAACTGCTCTAAACAAATATCGTTTTTCAATACCTGGTGCCTCAATATGATATTGGGCACAGTTTGAGTTCATAATGAAGAAAATAAGAAGCGCAGAGCGCCTGAACATTTAAACCTCAAGCAATCTTCATCATTAGTCTCCTCTTCCTCTGAGCTCCACATTCTTTACGTCGCCTCCCAGAATACAAACGCATGAATGAAGTCGTGGACTGAACAATGACAGGACCCGACAGACTGAGAGCTCAGGAGACGAGGGGATGGAGACAGTGTTCACATTTACAAACCAGACACACACACACACACACACACACACACACACAGAGGACAAGCCGAACCTTGAGGTGATGGATACTGATCCGTACACAGCTGAGATACACACACACGCAAACACACACACACGCACACACACAATAACAAACCCGCTCCAATACACACAAGCACAACCTTTAAATCGATATTCGTCTTGTGAAACTCACCAAAGCCGCGTTCCTGGCAGCACAAACGATGCGTTTGCCGTCGGCGGTCCAGGTGGTGCACTTGACCAGGACGGATTCATCGATCTCCGTGAACATGCTGCTCACATCGATCGTCTTCCACTCGTTGGAGGTTGACACGTGAAACAGCTGCATTCAAACATTAAAGCAAACGTTATCAAGACTGAACAAGACCTGGACCTAACGTTTGATCATTCTTTGTCAAAAGGTGTAGCTTTGGATTCCCTAGATTGGTTCCAAGAGATCCCAAGGTGTCTGTCAACTGTAATATTCAACTTCCCCCACTCGATGTCGCTCAATCCCACACACCTCACATCATCCAGGTAAATACTCAGATATTTCATCTCGCCATCTTGCAGTCATTTACCACCAGGAAATAAAGGCAGTCATTATTTTTATAATCGCGGGTTTAAAGGTGCAGTGTGTACCATTTGGAGACATCTACTGGTGAAGTTGCATATTGTGTCCATCACCTCAGCCCTCCCATTGGAGCTTGCAGGAGAACCTATGGTCGGTTGTCATTCAAGCTCAGAAGATGTTTAGTGCGTCCAGTCTATGGAACTGTAAACATTCAATATTACACGGTGGACCTTTAATTATCTGCTCACACGAGGGTATAGGTTCTTGACCTAAGATTGAAAAAAATAAAAAAATACCACCGGGATGGCGCATCGAGGCAGAACACAGACTTTTCCTAAGTCACCTTGACGGTGCCGTCGTTACAGGCGGTGGACAGATACGTGTCTTCGGGGGAGAAGCAGCAGTGGTTCACCGGCTCAAAGTGACCAAACAGGGTGTTCTGGGAGGACGACTTGTTCTGGTTCCACACCTTCAGAGACACGGAGAGAGAGAGAGACGGGGGGGGCGGAGTCAGAAGAGGAACACCAATTTGCTGCTATTTGTATCATTGAAAGAAAAGGCCACACAGTTGCCCCACCTTGACGTTCAGGCAGGAGTCGTTGGAGCAGGTGGCGAGCAGCAGGGGTCGTCTGGTGTTTGTAAACACACAGTGGTTGACCTGCTCCTCGTGCTCCTCCTTAAACACCCTCAGCAGCATCCCTTGCTCCACGTTCCAAATCTTGTTTTAGGAAAAAACATGTAGGAATATGTCACTATTCCATGTCGGGTGCTGGTGGTGAGGGTTAAGGGGGGGTTGGGCGGACTCGCGCCGTTGTCCTCCTTACCTTGACTTTCTTGTCAGTGGAGCAGGTTGCTAGGTGGCGGTCGTCCGGGGAGAAGGCGCAGCAGAGAACCTCATCGTCGTGGGCCTGGATCTCCGTCAGCTTCTCGCCTGTGGTGCTTTTAAACACCTGAGCGCATGAGGTGCATTTACAGCCGTTAGATTGCAACACAAATGTACAGTAAGTACGGACCTCACTTTAAATTCACTTCCTGCTGTCCTTTTCTCGACCTCATTCTAGGGTTCGTCGGACATTGGTTCTCTTTCCGAGCAAAAGAAGTCAATGAGTCTGATTTTTTTTTATTCCGAATTTTGAAAAAACAACAAAAACATTTTTTAATGTCTTTATTGAATATCTAGAGAAAGCTAGTACACCTACTCATCGATTAACATGAACAGTTTTCGCCAAACCTGTAAACAATCGACACCTAAAGAAATCAGCTCTTCATCAAATCCAGTATTGTGTCTCCATTGAAACCATTTGCCCTTCACATTTCCTTTCTTTCTCTCTTCAGCACACACACACACCTACACAGTATATATAGTTTTGTATTCACAACAAAACACTCAATACCTTGAGAGTCTTGCTGGCTCCGCAGGTGGCGATCTTGGCTCCATCATGGGAGAAGCAGGCGGAGTAGATGGAGCCCTGGTGGGGGTGGATCACCAGGCGGGAGAGACTCTCGATGCTGCTCTTATTGCTGTGCAAAGCAAACCAACACACACACACACACGCTGAGAATAACACAAACACACCACATCATGTAACACTGATTGGTTCCTCTGCTTACAGCCAGTCCACGTAGACTTCCCCCATGCGGGCCCGGTCCTGAGCCTGCAGCAGGGCCTGTCTGTAGACCTCCGAGCTGTGCGGCTCGGACAGAGCCAGCTGCACCACGTCGGGGAAGGGACGCTGCTCCAGCTGGTGGCCGTTCAGAGACAGGAACTCCTGGAAGTGACTGCACACGTCGCCGTTCTGAGAGGACAAGAAGCAAGTCAGTGAGATGGAAACCGTGGAGCCGAAGGTCAAGGCCACCTTGACGTTGTGAACACGTTATTTTGCGAGTGCCCGAGCAGAACCCTCTCAACTCTGGTACCGACATTCACTTAGAGTCAAGGATGAACTGATTAGAGTTTGGTGGTCTTTGGTCAAAGTTCGAGGACACAGCGTTGAATATTCTTGTGAGGTCAAAGGTCGAGGTCATTGTGACAATAAGCAATGCCAATTCTGCCACCTGTGGATATTAAATCTTTTAAGAGTAGGAGACAATAAGAATAAATATTCGTTTTTAAAACATAAAAGAATGAACCAATGAGATGTCAGTAACTGAAGGTCAAAGGTCATTGAGACCTTTTCATAGCATGAGCTCTGAGCCGTGGGGCAAAGGCATTACAAGCACAGTGTTGTATCAGTGATGAGTCACTAAACTCACTTCATCTGCACAGAGGTTTGAAAATGACTCACGTCCAGACTGAATTACTGAACAACAGCTTCTTACAATGCACGTCCAGGTTAATCTGACTCCTGTTCCCACGTGTGTTTGACAAACCGTTATCAAATCTGCCCTTTCTCTCTCTCTCTCTCTCTCTCAGTGAAGGAAATTGGAAAGGGACCAGGGGACGCGGCCAAATGTGGAAGGGCAAAAAACACGTGTCTTTGTGAGGGAGATAATCAAAAACAACTTCAGGGGGAATATAACAGATTCAGTCGCGCTTTTGATCTAATTCACCAAGTTTCAGGAAGAGGGCAGGTGGATGGGTGGATCTTTATTCGTCCAAGTGGCAACTACTTGAAAAGTCACGTGTGCTTCGTTGTCGTTTGTCATGTTGTTGTGTTATGTGCTGACCTCTTTGCCCAGGATGGGTCCGTACTCCATGTAGTCACTGATGAGGTGAGCCGGGCCCATGATCCGGGCCTTGATGCTGACCCAGTCCAGAGAGAACATGAGCGAGGAGAGCTCCTGAGCAGAGAGGAAATGAGACAGAGACAACATCTGGGTGAGAATGGAGACAAATAAAACTACAACACTGTTATTTGTGGAAGCTCCATCTAGTGTTTAAACTAAGTAAGTACAATACAGTCAAATGCAACTTTCCAAAATAAAGGGACCACAGGCTGCAGTTGCCCACCGGGCCACAGTTTGGACAACCCTGAGCTAAAAGCTAGAAGAGCTTGTGTGTGTGTGTGTGTGTGTGTGTGTGTGTGTGTGTTACCTTGATGAGGTTGGCTTTAGCCATGTGGTGGGTCAGAAAGCGGATCCAGTAGAGACACTCTTTGTCGCCTGACATGGGAGGACCGTCGCTGTAGTGCTGCTGGTACTGACGCACCACTTTGGCGTGAAGGTTCTGAAATTGATTGAAAAAGAAGAATCCTCCAAATGACTCCTTTCAACTCACACCCATGTGAATGCCAAGTCCACAACTCTCTCTCTCTCTAAAATCTCAGAGTGCTCCGTTCACCTCCAGCTGAGGGCGGTTCTGCTCCAACAGGAAGTCCAGCTGAAGGTCATGGAGGTAATACAGGCAGGGTTTATTGTGGCTGTCCACGAACAGCAGGGACTTGTTGATGAACTCCTGGAGGATGTCCTCCACCTCCTCCGGCTCCAGGTCCCACAGGATGGACAGAACCTGGGAGGGGGGGAGAGACAAGGAGATGGAATAAGACAGAGAGAGAAAGAGAGAGAGAAAGAGAGAGAGAGAGAGAGAGAGAGAGAGAGAGAGAGAGAGACAGAGACAGAGGTCCTTGATCCAAACCTTAGCTGGGACTTTGACGTCCTTCTCGATGACGGTGAGGTCCTTGTAGAGCTCTCTGTGCTCGTCGGGCAGGACCTCGATGCTGGCAGCCATGGCCTGGTCCAGGGCGTCGTAGTCGTAGGACGACGACTTCCGTATGCGCTTGAACTGCTTCTTCTGCAGCTGGGTGAGGTAGTACAGCCAGCGGTTGGGTTTCTCCTTGAGCAAGGCACCGATCAGAGACACCACCAGCGGGTGGCCTGTGGAGCCGGTGGAGCAGAGGAGGAGGTGTGTTATGGCGGGACTGTCTTCAATGAAGCGACAGCTCCACCTTGTGTTAAAACTAAGATGTGCAGTACAGTCAAGTTTCAAGAGAGGGCCACATGCCATTATATTAGCCAGTAAAAACTTTTTTTTACCATGGGCCACAGTTGCCCTCGGGCCTCAGTTTGAACACCCCAGTGCTAAAGGTGCATTTACGTCGCCAATATTTAAAAATGCACGATATAGCCCATAACACTAGTTCCTGTTTGGTCTGACATAACCTTTGCATTCACGGACGATGCTGCGCGCCTCCTCCGGCAGCCCATCGCGTTCCATTTCCGTGTAAAGAGCCAGAATCTCCAGCGCTTTTTTTTCACCCAGTCCGCTCTCCACCTCCACTTTGTATTTGACTCCTACAAAATTAAAGCATGGCATCACACATTGTCTCAGGTTGCGACATGTGTGTGCGTGTGTGTGTGCGACCAGAGTAAACAACAAGGTGAGTACCGCTGACTGAATCGGTGAGGCTCTTGTTCCGGGTGGTCAGGAGGATCCGACAGTGGACGTCAAACACCTTCAGCACCATGCTGTCCCAGATGTCGTCCAGAATCAATAGAGATCTGAGGAATGTATTTAAAGGTTGAGTGCGCGAGATTCAGGTCACATTTTACACTTCTTTTGAATTTCAAATCATTTGTTTCTATGAGTGTAATCACCTGAATGTGTGCATTCTAATCATAATTACTATCGATTGAGCCCTTTGTATTGTATTGTAGAGAGCAGCTCCTCTCTATGGAGGTCACCACTGTGTTTTTACAGTAGCCCTGAATGGTTCAAACCTAACAAGCAACATCCAAATAAAAGAGGACGATCTGAGCTCGATAACCTTGGGTATTTGCGCAGCATGAGGAAGCGCAGGCGCTCTTTGGCTTCGTCCAGAGAGGTGGGAGGCTGGAGGAGAGCCTGGGAGTCCAAGTGCTGCTCCAGGCGAAAGCACAGCGACTGGATCTTAACCAGCAGGTCCGGTTTGTCCAGTTGGCCGATGGACAACCAGTGCACGCCTCCAGGAAAGCAATCTGCAGAGGGAGGAGGTGGAAGGGAGAGGAATGTCAAAGGCCAGAGGTCAAAGAAGGGAGAAACGAGCAGGAACCGCGACTCACCTTCGATGAGGCCCTGGTGTCTGACCGCCTCCGCAGCCAGGACGGACTTGCCGGAGCCAGCCATCCCGAAGATGGTGACCCAGCCAGACTTGGTCTTTGCCAAGTGGTTGAGCTGGTCTCTGATCTGGTTCAGAAGCAGCGGGCGGTTGACGAACACCACAGGCCTCTGTGGCACCCCACCTTCACTCAGCATCACCTGGACTGTTACTCGAACAGAACGCAGCGTCAATATTAAAAGGTGCAACGTCCGAACATTTCTCCCTGCAGCCTCCATTCCTCACCGTAGGACGTGGAGCCGTCGGAGGAGCCCTTGAGTGGCGAGATCTGCGGCAGGTCGTCGTGCAGCATGTTGGCCAGGTCATGGTAGGACTCTTCCACCAGGGCGTTGTAGAAGGAAATGTAGGCTCGGTCGTCCTTCCTGAGCAGCAGGTCCAGCAGAGCTGCAGCCTCATCCTTTCTGCTCGGCTGCATGAAGAGAGGGAGACAATAAAGGGGAGATGAGACTGCACCCATCAGGGGTGTCCAAACTGTGGCTCCGGGGGGCCAACTGCGCTCCGCAGCAAATTACACAAATATAATGGAATGTGGCCTTTAAGGGTTCTCTGTTGGGCTGGTGAGTAGTTTTACTCAGCATAAGTAAGATAAGGGCAGGTGAGGACCGATTTCAAATGTAAACAAACAACTCCTAGGCGGCCGTGACTCCTCACCCGCCTCCTGATCCTGTCCTCCTCCTCTACGCTCATCACATCATCACTGATCAAATGGTCCATCAGGTACGAGGGTTTGATGTCTTCCTCCAGTCTGCAGCGACAGCGCAGCAGGCAGCTCCGCGCCCTTTCATCCAGCGCCATCTCTGTGGAACACTGCGACCATGCAGGATGCTGTCAATCTGCAGATGGGGGGGGGGGGGGGGGGGAGGGGGGGGGGGGGGGGGGGGTATTAACACAACAGTAGGTGATAAGGTCTAGCTTCATTGTTTACTCCTAGAGCAAATACTTAATAAAATAAAGGTGCAGTGTGTACGATTTTGGTCTCTTTTTATTTACAATGACATACTGACAATTTTATGAATTTATAATCAACAAAATGTTTTATTTTTTTTCCATTCATTTCCTAAAAAAACAATTTCACAATATCGTTGAACTGCTACAGCTTGGGGGATGATGTGAATGAAAGGGATAGTGTGTGGGATTTAGTGGCCTCTAGTGGTTAAAACACAACAAAACAATGTATGATACTTCCATGTTGTATTGTCCCAACAGATAAGGAACATTTCATCACCCTGTAACACACTGTGCCTAAAAAGATAAAACACGGAAGTGACATTCCCTAAGGCTTAAAAGGTGCATTTCTCAATATGTGCAACTGCAACAGCTGAAAACTGAAGGTTTCTGGATTAAGATATTCTTATCAGTTACTACTGACAGCTCTGAATTCCCTGTCAGTGACAGTAAAAGTAAATTTAACCCAACAATAAGTCAAGTCCTTTAAATTGGGTTTCGGTCAGCCTGACACGCTTATCCCGTCCAAATACAAGTCTAGGCAAGTTCACTCATTCAGACCCAGCGAAATGAAACAAAGAAAGACAGCACTGCCAGTTACTCACTTGACTTTTCTTCGCTTTGAACGCAGCACGATGTGTTCAAGTGTAAGTATCCGAAAGGTAAAGTTATGTTAAAGAACAAAACCCGTCAAACGATAGCTACTCATTTCCCAATGATTGTGTTTATCTACCCGCCCAACACGGACAGAGGGGGAGCTTCCGGGGTTCA
>JAFBJT010111948.1:87772-109651 GCA_016785325.1 Chascanopsetta lugubris | reverse complement strand
CGCCCCACCGCCGCGTCTCTTTTTGTTTTTCTCCTCTTCTTCCTCCTCCCCCCCCCCCCCCCCCCCCCCCCCCCCCAGCACTGCTGATCTACTGGGTTCTGGCCTTCATCATGAAGACCATCAAGTTCGCCAAATACACCGAGCACGGCATCGGCCCCAGGCAGCTTCGCTACTGCCTCAGCGGGCTGCTGGTGCTGCTCTATGGACTACTACTCGCTGTGGAGATCAATGTCATTCTGGGCAGGGTGAGTGTTTCAGTGTGTCAGAGGATGTGTGTTTGTATGTGTGTGCTCACGTATGTGAGGCATGCGCAGACATGTGGGTGTGGTTCGTGATGAGGGACAAACAAATGGCGTTAGTGGTCAGTCAAGCCGTGGATAGAAATAGTCCAGTGATGCTACGTTTACGTTCCGCCATCGACCGTATTTAAAGATGGAGTTTGTTGTATCGCATCAAATGACGGTGATGATCGATACCAAAGATTCCCCAAAATGCATCAGTTTAACAGACCAAAGATCAGTGAATGTCACCTGGGGGCCCGAGGGCCCGAGGGCCACATCTGGCCCATCACAGCGTTCGACCGGGCTCTCCAGAGTGATTCAGTTCAGAAATATCCTTTTGAGCAAGTCAACGTACTGTGAAGTGGATTCCGTGGATTGGGTAAGTGATTCTAACTGACGTGCTTCTCCTGAACACACTGAAAACTTGGGAAACATCCTGGTACTTGGTGACTCCTGCCACACGTCATTCAATTAGGAACAACCTGTCAGAACTCACCAGTGGAAAAAATCAAACTCATCCTCCTGTTTTTCCTCCATCACAGCGCTACATGTGTTTCGCTAACCCCGAAGAGGTGAAGCCCCCTGAGGACCTTCAGGACCTGGGTGTTCGCTTCCTGCAGCCCTTTGTCAACCTGCTGTCCAAAGCCACCTACTGGTGGATGAACACTTTCATTACATCGGCCCACAGACGACCTATCGACCTCAAGGTCATCGGCAAACTGCCCATCGCCATGAGAGCCCTCACCAACTACATAAAGCTACGATCGGCCTTTGAAGATCAGAAGGTCAGTGAATCATCTGAATGGTTTGTTTCCGCGTGTTCAGAAGAAGAAACATCTCAAGCATCATTCTCCATATCACGCTAAATGGATGATCATGAAGTTTTCAGGAGCTGCTGCACAAGGTCACTGTCAAGTTAGTTCTCTTTCTGATGTCTGATCCAGACAGTGTTTTCTTCCTCTTCTTCCTCTTCACTTTGTTATTTTTGGCATCGGGTCGTTCAGTCACTTCCTCATTTAGTCTCTCCATCATTTAGTCTCTCCATCATTTAGGCCTCTAATCATTTGATCCTCTAATCATTTGATCCTCTAATCATTTGAAAAACCCTCCAAACAAGAAGAACCCAAAAGACATGTTCAAGTACCTTTGATGCCCAAATGCAATCAAAAATGCTACTATACAGTATAAATCAAATCAAATTTTACAATTTTTACCACATTTACAAATCATAGTTTGTCTCACAGGGCTTCACAGGGTGGGCAACATCCTCTGTCCTGAGACCCTCAACAAGGTCAGGAAAAACTACCGGGGGGAAAAAGAAAAAGTAGAAACCTGAGGGAGAGTCACAGGAGGGATCCACTCTCAGGACGAACAGATGTAATAGACGCTACATAGAATGTTCAATAACAATATATGAATATATATATATAAATGTATGACAGCGTCTTCTGCCGTCTCTCTGCTTTTCGGAGCCACTCGGGTTCTTCGTGGGCTCAGGCCGAGGTCCGATTCTTCTCAGAACAGCGTCCCGCCCGCTGCTCAGCGCATCTTCGTGTGGTGCGCTCTCCAAACGCTCTTCTTCTTCTTCTTCTTTGTTCCCGGCAGTGTCGACGCCGCAAGGCGTGCTGCTGCCCTCCACCGGTCGCTTATTTCTTTCCATTCTCCGATATCCTCCAGTATCATGCAGGAACTGGAGCACTGGTGGTTCTCATTATGGCCAAATACAGAAAAAGTAGAAAAAGAACTCCTCTCCTTATTCAGACATCCTTGCAAATGGTAACTATTCCACTCGAGGAACATGTTTGACTGTCTCTGGCTGCCCACACTGACCCTGCGTCATGTTTTCCTGTTAAAAACAAATTCTGGTTTGACCCACAGAGCCGAGCCTCAGCCTGCACAGCTTGACGCATCTCTAGGGGATATGGGATGTTACATTTCCTAGTTGCTTTGGGTTTGGACTTTGAAGTCTCCCCTTATCCTCTGTCTCCCAACCTCTGCCTCCCCTTTATTAAACCCTCCTTAATGAATCCCTTTAGCTCCTCCCTCCCGGGGGCTGGTCCCCCTCCTCATCTCCCTCCACCCCAGCGTGTCCCGGAACCCAACAGAACCCTCACATCCCGACCATATTCTGCACATGACACCTAGAATCTCCATCACTAGGTCAGGACCAGCTTTGCTCTTATCATCTTTTATTTTCATGAGTAGAAACAGACAATGTTTTTCTGTCAGAATTTGTGACACGAAAACAGCTGTTCCAAAAATAATAATAATAATAATAATAAAATAAATAAAAGTTGATCTCTGTCCCATAAAGACTGGACTGGGACCATCAAACCGGAATCATACGTCACAGAAACGATGAGTCAGTGAACAGTGTAAACACTGAAATGTCACAGTGCCTGTGAATGTAAAGTACAAACACGCTCAGAACAAAGCTCAAAGCTTCTTCAGACTGTACAAATAATCCCTGTCCAGACCAACATGTGTGTTTGGGAAATTATGTTGCCACCACATGTGTGTGTAAGTCATTTCTGTCACTTCTAAAAATATTATAAAACAATTTCATACTGACATTTTCATGAACAAAATCATTTCATAATCATTTTTTAAATCATTTATGAACCAAAATGTTTAAAAAAACATCCCATTAACCTTAAATGAGACCATTAATGCATATTTACATGAGGAGAGGGTCCTCTCTATGGGGGCCGCCATGTTTTTACTGAAGTCTCCCACAGGTTCTCCTTCATGCTCAGAGGAGGGAGTGTGGGGTGATGGATGCAACACACAACTTCACCTCTAGATGTCATCAAATCTTACACACTACACCTTTAAGTAAGGAGCCAGAAAATTCACCCAAATTCACATGCTGTCTGTTGTGTGACTTGTTGACTCATTGATCCATGACTTTGTTGACTTTGTTGATCCAAACACGATACCAGCGCTTTCTGGTCGTGTTCCACTCGTTCTAACACGCTAAGTTCTGTGAAGTGTTGAGTTGCGCGACACGCGTGTGCGACACGGAGTTTCACATGGTTCAGTGAACATGTCCGGCGCCTGCCAGTCGCCTCAGCCCCAGATGACTGTGACTCGTGGGAATGATCATGATGGTGACAGACAGGAAGCAGGAAGTCAGTGTGTGTGAGCTGCTGCCGGTGCTGAGGTACAACTGAGACGCACTTACATACTGAACAGTTCTGGTTTTTGATCTTCGAGGCGTAACCCGTCATGGCCCGGGTCGGTTCTGAGGTGCATCTTGTGGATGGGTTCAGCCGCGATGTAGATATGGACAAAATAGAGTTTGACATCCTCCGTCTTTTGATCTTTTGAGTTGTCTTTGCTCAGTCACAAACAAACCAACAAACAAGACACGGGGGCATCGGTGGGTAACGTGCTGTGTTCCAGATTTCACTCGGGCTCATCATAACCATGTCCCTGGAAAACTGGAGAATGAAATCAGAATGTCCCGCCCATCCAGATAACGCATGATGTTTAGTAGAGATTCGAGCTGTCAGCTGAGGATACTTCCACATGATGCCTCCTCCTTTCGTTCCCGAGCTCATGTCTGGGATCTGAGGTGAGGGTCTGTCCTTCGCAGGGTCATTGTTTTCCAGTGTTTACAAGGTCTCATGGATTTGTCAAAGCTGCGTGTGTCCGGTGTGGACGCAAACCTTCGCTTCCTTCCGGCAGGGGCAAGAAGATGAGGGACTGATGAGAGCTCCCAGTGGAGAGGTGGGGAGGAGGCGGGGGGCAGGGGGGGGGCAGGGGGGGGGGGGGGGGGGGGGGGGGGGGGGGGGGGGGGGGGGGGGGGGGGGGGGGGGCACTCGAAGAAAAAGCCCGAGGCGCCGGGTCAGGCCCACTCTACTGTGAACGAGGTGACATCTTGACCCCTTTCTAGGGAGGAAGCTCTGCGCTTCATGGGAAGCAAGTTCACGACGTGTGAGAATGATACATAAAACATCCTGTTAGCGCAAGGTGTGTGTGTGTGTGTGTGTGTGTGTGTGTGTGTGTGTGTGTGTGTGTGTGTGTGTGTGTGTGTGTGTGTGTGTGTGTGTGTGTGTGTGTGTGTGGGTGTGATGTGCTCTTTATGTATTTTAGGGCCAAAGTGCCATTAGACAGATACACGACAGAGGTCACGTCTTGTTCTCACAGTTATGAGAATGACTCAGTCCTGTTCACAAAGATGCACACACACACACACACACACACACACACACAGCGATGTTGTGGGAGTGTTTCGTGCACTGTGATTGGCCAGCTGTTTTCCTTAGATTGTTGCTAATGGACTCAATGAACCGAGCTCTCAATTGTGCAGTTTAAAGGTGCAGTGTGAAAGATTTCATTTTAGTAACTTCGAAAAATATAATAATTATACATTCACCTAAATGTTTTATTTTTTCCCCATCACCCTTAAATGAGCCCATTAATGTATACTCTCACGGGGGCCGCCATGTTTTGGCAGTAAAAGTAGATGCGCTACATCTATTGCGTTTTAAAGACAACCATAAGTTCCCCTCCGTGCTCAGGATGAGGGTGACGTGATGGATACGACTTCACCTCTAGATGTCACCAAATCGAACACACTGCACCTTTAAATATGATCAACGAATATAAATGGAGATCATCAGCTCCTCTGTCCGAAGATCCTCTGGGAGCTCTTGGCTTCCCCTGGTGCCCCCTGTTTAATCCTCAGCCTGTCCCCCTCTGCCAGGGGTCTGTCGCACCGTTAGTCACGCTGCAGTTACACATGACTGACCGAAGCCTCGCTGTGAAACCCCCCGTTACCGTTACATTACCAACACCCGCGGGGAGGGAGATGAAAACTCGGAGCTTGACCTCATTTTGCCAGTTTGCTCTGCGGCGGCCGACGGACTCGGGAGTGAATGGCGCCAATTCAGCCTTTATGTTCGAGGTATTGCCTGCTGTTGTGTTGTTGGGCGCTTTGTTTCATCTCACCCAGTTTCGCGTCTCTCTCCTGGCGCCAGTCCTGCTGCTCAGAGCCGTAACTGCAGCGTGAGGTGTTGTGAATCAACAACAGTTCACTTCCACACCAGCTTTATACATTCTACCAACGGAAGAAGGGATTTCATATATTTATATTCGATTCTCCAAAGCACTTTGAATGAGGAAATATTGTCATTCCATCAGTGAAGAGCGGGACGGATGACATTCAGTGACATTTTCTCCTCAGAGGCCTCAGGGCACAACGCCACAGGGGCCGAAGGGGATCTGGCAGGCCTTGAGAAAAGCATTCGGCAGACCCCTCATCCTCAGCATCACCTTCCGCTTCCTGGCCGACCTGCTGGGCTTCGCCGGGCCGCTCTGCATCTCAGGCATCGTTCACCACATCAGCAACGACAACCGCACCATTCAGCCACCGGTGAGGAGTTCAGCCGCACCCTCTCCACCTCTGTGGTGACATGATAAAGTGACTTCAATTTTGAATCAGCCATTTGCTTATTTGCTGTTTTGCTTACGAAGTTGTTTGTTGTACGAATCCAATCTGTCATTCCAACCTCATAACTTTGGGGGGGACGAACCCAAGCGCAGTTCAAACGTCTGCAAACATTGCAGGGTCATGGCGTCGCCCTGATTCTCAAATGTTACACTTGATACATTAATGAAGACCTTTACCTCCAGCGCAGCTGATGTGAACTCATTCAAGCCTCGTGAAATATTGATGACTTGTTGCTTCTGGAGGCGCTGACTCAGTTTGATAGAGAGCAAACAGGAGGACACAGTGACACAGTGACACTCGGTACAACTCGGTGACACTCACCTGTTTGAAAGTCAGGTCTGTTTCGCAATTCTATATCACGAGATGATTGAAATAGAGCGGGCGACTCAGACTGACTGCTCTTTGTGTTGTTTCAGTTGTAAGAGCAGAAAAAGGATATTGTTAAATAACAGTGACGGCAGGATGTTTGTGGTATGACATCAAAGGAGAAGTAAACGGTTGAGTCAGCATACGGTGATTTTACAAGCTGCAGAATGAATCATGTTTAGGGAGATAGTGTCTCTCACTGCAGCGCAACCAGGTTTCAGACTCCTCATCTCAGCTGCATCACACACTGCAGCCTCCACTCCTCATGCAGGTTACAGCCGGTGGACAAATGGAAATGAAATACTTAAACTTTGATGCGTTTACTGGTGACTTTTTGAAGCAATGATCATGAAGCTGATTGAGTTTGAATTATTCACTGACCGAAGACGGCTCCAGTCCTCCGGCGCTCTTGCCCGTATGAATGACCTTGCCAGGCTCGTGTCGCTGTGACAATAATAAACCGGTCGATATTTCCTCTGTGTCCTTCTTTGTCCGTCCCGGTTAGATGAAGCTGCTTGGTATCTATTTCATTTCATCCAAGGAGTTTCTGGAGAATGCCTATGTGCTGGCTGTGCTGCTCTTCTTTGCCCTGCTCTTGCAGAGGACCTTCCTCCAGGCCTCCTACTATGTGGCCATCGAAACAGGCATCAACCTGCGTGGGGCAATACAGGTCGAGTGTTTTCAAATGTCCACCACACGTGACCATCTCTGCATTCACCGTGGCAGGTTCTCTGGATCGTAACGTGGCTCCTCTCTCTCCCCAGACAAAAATCTACAACAAGATCATGCGTCTATGTACATCCAACATCTCCATGGGCGAGCTCACTGTTTCCCAGATCTGCAACCTGGTCGCCATAGATACCAACCAGCTTATGTGGTTCTTCTTCCTCTGTCCTAACCTATGGGCCATGCCAGTGCAGGTAAGAAACCGCTCCAGCAGAATAAGTCAGGGTTACTTTCAGGACTCATTGTGAACCAACGCTCGCTCATCCCTTCTCACAGAGGTTGAAATGAATGAATATTGCAGCCGATGGCCCTGCGCTGCGGCAGGAGGATTTGGGACTAGAACTGGATCCCGAAATTCTGTGGTGATGCGCATGTAGTTCTGATGGACCTGTGCTGGGCCTGCCTCAAGAACTTACAAAACGTACTGTTTTATGTACATCTAAGGGAAGTCTACTGGGTCTCGTTAAGCTGTATCTATTTACTCGTCAAAGGTCATTTTTTATTGCTTTGACCTTCCTCAGGCCAACCATCAGCATTTCATTTACATCAAACGTTTAGCTTAAAGTCATCAGCATAGCTAACAGTGACTCAGCGTTTTGAGGGCACTACAAAACATACTGTGTGGCTGAGAGAAATTAAAGGTGCAGTCAATGACATTACGGTAATTTCTTCACCTCTAAAATGATACAAATCATTTACATACTGATATTTTCATGAATTTAGAATCTTCTGAATGTTTTTTATTTTAACCCTTTACACTTAAATGATCCAGTTGCTGTTTATTTACATGAGGAGAGGGTCCTCTCTACAGCCGCCATGTTTTTATAGTCGTAAAAGTGGAAGTACTAAACATCTTTTGAGTTTTAATGACAACTGAAGTCTAACATGGGTTCTCCTGCGTGTTCAGGAGGGTAAAGGTGAGGTGACGGATACAACATAAAAGATCACCTCCAGTTGTCACCAAATCTTACACACCGCACCTTTAAATGCAAAAAGACGGTATTTGAAATGAACAATAAACAGTGATGCATTGGAACAAACTCTCAGCACCAGTGAAGATACTGAGTATAGATGCAGAGGGCAGAGGAGGCAGCTGTCGGATCCCTCGGGCAGTTGGAGCTCGCGGGCTCCTCTGAACCACATCCATATCCTGTGCTACAGAACCATGAGTGGGATCTGGGGCCCTGCAGCGCAGCACTGTATTTTAGACACGCCTCATTGGAAGCCACTTTTAAAGAAGGTTTCAAGGGTAAGAAAAGAAATCACACCCTCCAGTTGTTCCAGCTGTTACTCACCTCAGTCCCAGCGCTATTCATTATTCTCTGTTGGACGACAGACAAGATGGGAAAAGTCTCATAGATGTTCATGTGTTTCTGAGTGTGCTTCGGATCTGTGGAGCCAGCATGAGTTCAGAGTGATGCCGGAGATGGTGGGTGGCTGGAAATGGGCCAAGGACCAATGTAAACATGACTAAAGCTTGTTATGAACTGCCGGCAAGAGAGATACTGGATAAACGGGTTGTTGATGGAAGCTTGCTTTTCCTAAATGTTTAATTTTGATCGTTTGACAGTTGTGTTTCTTCGACTAAGAACAGCGCAGGGAATGTGCTTCTTCTCTTGGAGCGTCAGTGAAATATCGAGTGTGGTTTTCATTCCCAGCAGCTTTCGAGCTGCGTCTCTTCTGCAGCATCTCCCCACACGTGCGCTGACGTCCTTGAGATCAAGGGCAATGCTGCTCACGGACGGATGCACTGTGATGTGATGTTTTCCAAATGTGCGCGCAGGCAGCGCTTTGTCACTGAAACCTGCCTCTTTGAAAATGTTGCTCTTCTCCTCTGCACAAGAATATAAACACAAGTATGAATGTTGTTTCCGTCTCCTCACAGATTATTGTGGGGGTGATCCTGCTCTACTACCTCTTGGGAATCAGTGCCTTGATTGGAGCCACTGTCATCGCTGTGTTGGCTCCTGTGCAATACTTTGTGGCCACGAAGCTTTCCCAGACACAAAAGAGCACTCTGGTGAGTATGGAAAGGCACAGTGTCGTTATCGGTTGCTTTGTTCTGCACTTAATTACATATTGATGACGACCCTTTACAAACACTCTCTCTCCACAGAGGATGGGGCTTTTGTTGTCCCCCACACTTTCACTCTAAACCTGGACTCGTGGTTTTATATCGTTCCTATGTTGTAGTTTCTGTATCTGCAGTTTTCTAAAGGCCCATCGAAGGCGACATGCACCTCTACATAAACGTACCCACTCAGCATAGATATCAGATATCTGCCTCCCACGTGTGTCCGACTCTAACTGACAACAGAGAAAGATGTAGCAGAATGAAGAAGGACTCACTGAAGAGGTCTGACCCAAAGAGTCTCTGATAGACCTGTGGTGCCCGTTACGTCGATCGCGATTGATTAGTGGATTGCGAGGTGTCAACCGGCACCCATCACGCGGCAAGGGCGAGAGAGAGTGCGCGCGAGAGAGAGAGACACACACACACACACAGAATGAGAGCGCGCGTCACAAACTCACACGCGTCAGGATGTAACACATTACTTCTACTCCACCTCGTCAACAAAGCGCAATGCCCCCCCCCCCCCCAAGCGTAATGCCCCCCCCCCCCCCCAACAAATAGCCAATGACCCGGTAGATTATCCTTCTTTTAAGTTTATAGGGGCTTGATGTTAGATATTTTGGATACATAACAAAGATCACAGGAATTAGGGTTGAGAGATTGACGAAGCTGACCAGTAAGATTCAAGAGTAACGGAATTTAATACATTAAATGACATTAAACACGGAATTTTAAACAGTTATTCAGCCACACAAAAGTGTAACGATCATAACTGGGAGGCTGAATAGACAGTGAGTCTCACAGGCAGGTTCACCAAGCGCCTCATCTCATTCCACATCACTCATCATTTCCTCTATGCCATTTTTTATACCTCTACATATCAGATTATGAAGTTCTTCCTCCTCCTGCTTTCAGGAATATTCCAGTGAGCGACTGAAGAAGACCAACGAGCTGCTGCGAGGCATCAAGCTGCTGAAGCTCTACGCCTGGGAGGACATCTTCTGTGGCAGTGTGGAGGAGACCAGGGGCAAAGAGCTCACCAGCCTGCAGGCCTTCGCTCTCTACACATCCATATCCAGTGAGGCGCTTTGTTCAGATTCAGACTTTACACAGTTAACTGGAGACAAACACTGCTCTAAATACATGTCTGTGGTCACTGAAACATATTTGTGTACAATATATCTTTTATGGTATATCCAGTAAACATTTATACTTCAAAAACATGGAATTTGATGGGCATGAAGGTGCTAACATTTGTCCAGGGTGTTTGTTTTGTGCAGGTTGATCTTCCCACGCACTCGGCTGAACAGTGGCTTCAGTCCACGTAGCGTCAGTCATGTGATAGTTTCCTTAACAATCACACAAGAACAATGTAACTGAACCAGAACATAAATTAATCCACCCATAACAGAGGGCGCACGTTACTTAACTGCATCACCACCTTGGTGTTTCTTTACATAGTTTGAACTTGGACCATAAGACTCGAGAGCAGCAGAATGTAACGGGTAGAGAACATGGGAACTTAGTGTGTTGGTATATTTGGATTTGAAGAACTTTAGAGGCCAGGCAATTTTGAACCTTTTGAAATTAAGTGAAAGGAGCATATGTTGAATTGGGTGTCCCTTAACAAATGATGCGCTTTTACACTTTACCTCTTCTTTTTAGTTTGTACAGTGATGTTATATATTTTGTAGATTCAAAAAAAGTCACTCGTTGCTACAATGGCACCATTTCTCCCCCTGACAAAGTAATGTAACGGATGATGGATATTATTTTCATCTTTTTGTTGGTAAAGACAGATTAGAGCAGATTAGATCATCCTTTATTATCGTCTCACAGTGGGGACATGTTCTGTGTACTGATACTGATACGAACGAAGCCTTGACTCCTAACATTCTTTGTTACAAAAGGTTTCAGTGTCGGCGCCTTATGTTGGTAACTGATACAACTACAGGCCAGTTCCAGATAATCCATCACAAACTTGACTCGGAGACGAGGAGAGTAGAAGTGTTAAAATGCTTGTTTTTGGGTAAAAAGACGGAGCATAAGTCTCGGGTCGAGCAGTATTCATCGATATTGTTTATTAGCGAACCAAAAGCAGAAATAGAATTTTTTTCCTTCGCATTTTCTTCTCCCAATCAAACCAACTCTTCATTCGGAACATTTCTGAATCATTGACAATATCAGCCCTCCAGTGCCCTGATGAACTTCCTGTCCGTCTTCTCTCCCTCCAGTTTTCATGAATGCAGCTATTCCCATCGCAGCTGTATTGACGGTGAGTTTGAATTCTCGTCTTTAATGCGATGATGACGGACGATGACATCTGATTCCTCTGTGTTACTGAGGTTGATATGTTGTGAGCTGACTGCATCCTGTTGACGGTCCCCTGCTGTGAAGGACAGAGGAAAGACACAGTGTGAACTGTAAGATGTCCGCTGACATTTCACAGCGACAGTCGGATCTCTGACAGCACCACACTCAATCCCCTCTGTATTTATAGACGCCCCTCGTGGTTGTCGGTCTGCCCGGTGACAATTTAGGAAAGTCGAGTCAACAACTCTGGAGGAGAAATCAGGAAAAACGATTCCTCTTAGGATCCGATCCGATCGGACACGTGCACATTTGATGAAGAGCTTGAATTGGACACGTTTGTACCTTGGAACGACCACCGGCCAATGAAAAGGTCAAAGCTTAAGGGTCTGACTTTGGGCTTTTGAGACCAACCTTTGCTTTTCCGTCTCATCTTGCAGACGTTTGTGGTTCACGTCCACATCTCAGAGGATGCGGATCTGTCTCCAGCTGTGGCCTTTGCCTCTTTGTCCCTCTTTCACATCCTGGTCACCCCCCTCTTCCTGCTCTCCAGTGTGGTACGATCCACTGTCAAGGCTCTGGTGAGGTGAGGAAATAAAAAAAAAACAAATGCAAACATCATATTCAGATTATGTTCATGCAGATTTGTATATATTTATTTTGCTAATATGTTATTTTAATCTATCCATTCACTATATTAAATACTTGTTGTTATGAAAGGCTTCATCTTAGCTTGGTCAATTTGAATAGCATTGTAGTATTTTGTTAATTTAAGAAATTGATTTTCAGGAGCATACCAGGTTCACCCTCGCACATCATCCATCCATCTTCATTTAATCACTGGATAAAATAGAACAGGAAATAGTGATGAAAATTGTTCTAAGTTGAGATTCATATCCTATTGTTAAACATATGTTGTTATAACACAAATGAGATGCATTTTCAGACAGAGGCCACATCTAAAAATACTTTATTAAAGCACCAATTTTCTTGCTGTGTATTTCTCGGACATTTACTTTTTCTATTGGTTCTATTCTCTACCTTCCCTGTTGATGTTTTATAGAAAGCATGTAGACAAAACTATGGGAAAGGTCCACAGCAAACGAGTCGAGGGCAAAAAGCAAGGAAACATCTGGAGCTCCATGTTTGGGAGGACGTTTCAATGTTTGGGGTTTTCATGTATCAATGGAGGGAAATGCTTTCTCTCATCCAGGAAAGGACGTGTACAAGATAAGCTTTAGCCAACAGATGGAGCAGTGTGTGTGCATGTGTGTGCATGTGTGTGCATGTGTGTGCATGTGTGTGCATGGAGCCCATTTATCCCCAACCATGTCCCAGTGATTTATTGATGTTTGCATAAATGAGGAGTGGGGGGCTGTAATCTGTGCGTGAATGAAAATGAGTCCATGGCGCCGACACAGTGAACTGCAATGAATCAGAGCAGCTACTTTCACCGCTGAATGAAACATAAAGGGTCTTTCATTCATTCACCACACTTCATTGTGTTTGTATACATGTGATGACCTGATGAATCCAAGTACAGATCAGTCCCGTGACTCTGTGTTGACCGTATCCCCCCGTTCTTCTGGGCCCTGATTGGTCTGCAGCGTTCAGAGGCTCAGCGAGTTCTTCTCCAGTGAGGAGATCGGAGAGGAGCTGGAGCCCAGAGCCACGCTGACCTCCGGCTCCAGCAATCACAACCAGAACAAGTACCAGGCTGTGGTAAGCAGTGCGCCATTCACGAGGCACCTGATACATCTGTCTGTGTTGCAGTGAGTAAGATTTGGTGACATCTAGGGGTGAAGTCGCATGTCGTATCCACCACCTCGCCCTTCTGAGCAGCAGGAGAACCGATGGTCGACTTCAGCTGTCAGTAGAACTCAAAAGATGTTTAGTACGTCCACTCTGGGCTACTGTCAAAACATGGCCGCCCCCGTAGGGAGGACACACTCCTCATGTAAAACCATGTTAAAGGCTCATTTGACTGTTTGGTCAAAAGTCAAACATTGAGGTGATTATACTTTGGTAAAAAAAAAAAAATAAATAATTATATATAATTGTTTTGTATTTCTATTTCAATATATAGTCATGACAAAAATAGACGTCTTGCACTCTGCATTTTAAGGGTAATGGGAAAAACACATCCAGGTGATTATAAATTCATGACAATGTCAGTATGTAATTCTTTTGTAATATTGATCAAAGTGACACAAATGACCAAAATCGTACACACTGCACCTTTAATGTCGATAAGGTGTATTTTTCACCAACTCTCTGGTGGTGTCTGCAGGCTGTCTCACATTCTTGTCCCCCCCCCCCCGTGTGTCTCTCATTCTTGCCCCCCCCCCCCCCCCCCCCCCCCCCCCCCTCAATATCATCCTTTTAATATCCACCGCCCCTCTGCATGGTTTGTGTGGGATGTGATCCTGTCCACCTCTAGCTGTCCTCAAACTCTCTCCCCTCATCCTCCTCCCCCTTGTCCCGCCACCTGCAGCCCCTGAAGGTGGTGAACCGGAAACGCCCACCGAGGGACGACTGGAACAGCTTCTGCTCAGCGGGTGAGCGCGAGGGTGACGGGTCCCAGGACCTGGAGCAGGACATTTGTATCAAGGTGAGAGGAGAGAGAGCGAAGGGCGGATGCAGGAACAATCTCCAGATTGCAAGTTGGCTCGTGTCATTTTTTGTATTTGATTCAAGTCAAGCAATTTTCCTTTGACATCCCATAATTTGGTAAAGGTCAATCAGGAGAATTCAGTCTGCCTGCAGTTTTAGTCAGGCCAATCACGGAGCAGTTATGACCTTTAGAGAATTCTTTCAGCAACATTATAAAATATTTTTTCTCTGAAGTCTTGTTGGACCACAATAAAAGTATTTTTAAGTGTTATTGCATCTTTTGCACTTTATTTGTTCACCCCAAAAAGGGACATTTTTTTGTCATTGGGGAATAATTATTCAACACGTACATTTGATGAGTGAGCTGGGGTCAGATCAGCGGCCCCCCAACCGGAAGGTCAGCGCCTCCCACCTTCCCCACTCTGTCTAACCGGGTGTGAAAGGGTGTGATGAATAATCCCCCCAGTGACACACTGCATCATTTCTGGTTGAAGACGTCTCCTCTCGTCACGGGTTGAACAGTTATCGGTTTGCTTGTTTGCAGATAAGCAGTGGTTACTTCACCTGGACTGACGGACCACCAACACTGTCCAATGTGGACATCAAGGTTCCTGTTGGTGCGTGGAATACTCTTCTTCTTCTTAATTCCACATATTTCTCCATCCATTTCATATTTACTTGCAGTTTTCTGCTCATTTCTTCTTCATAAAATCTCTCAGGGAAGCTGACCATGATCGTGGGCCAGGTGGGATGCGGGAAATCCTCCCTGTTACTGGCAGCGCTGGGAGAGATGCAGCGAGTGTCTGGAACAGTGGTCTGGAACAGGTTGGTGACATGCACTCATCATGCTCTGGTCTGTCGGTGGTGTGCACTTCACAATCACTGGTTCACACAGAAGCACCTCTCGTAATGAAGGAGCTGAGACATCAGGGTCCTTGAGGCTGATTACGACGCTGCTTTATAAACGTGTGGAGCGCGGGAGGATTATCTGATCAGCGCTGGGATTAATGGACTGTGTCAAACGAAAACCGGCTCCGGAGAACTCTTACGGGAAGCTGCCGCTTTCAAACATTATTTACGAAGGAGTCGCCAAAGAGAATCAAGCACTTCAATTAAAAAGCATGTCATGCGACATGTGCCCTCAGCGAGAGTCACAGGGAGCTGGACGGTTGTGATCCATGTCAGGTTTTCCCTCCTGGCGCTCAGCCTGACTCCAGCTATTCAAACCTCTCTGGTGAATTGTCCTGTTTGCTTTTATTGATGCGCTTTACTGGGACCACTCATCCCACGTCTTTGACGGGACCATATGACCTGTCACATAATTCGCGCCAAGCGAACTGTACGCGATGGATTTACAGGTCAGGGGAAAGGAGCTGAGATGTCGCATTAGATTTTTTATGGCTCGGAGACGGATTGTGGAGTAACTGAGAACGTTCTTGTGCATCATTGACTCACAATGAGTCCGGTGTGTCGGGGAACCTCCCAGCAGACTCACTGCAGTTTCAGGCCAGAAAACCCACATTAACAAATTATACCTGCACATAAACTACTGTCTCACATCTCTGCTCCAATCCTGACACCTAGACGCTCACATTTCTATGATGGATGAAAGTACATTTGTTCTTATTTCAGATGTTTGGTTCAAGATCTGTAAAAAATAAAGCTTGGTTTACTTCTAATCATTACATCAGGCTGTTCTGAGCTTTCAACAGTGCTCAACAACAACCTCAGCAAACTGATTGTGTTGAGTTGTGTAGAATGAACAATACTCAGCAAACAGAGACCTCTGAAATTCAGTCTGAACTCATTCCACTCAGAAAGGCTTCACAAAGAACAGCGATATTCAGCAATGAAATTTAAATGAAGAAGAAATTGAGGTCTTGTGACCCTTGGATTGGACTCAGTGGTAGAAACGACTGTCCCTGCGGTTCACGTTCAATCCCCCGTTGTGGACGTGGCTGTGATTAGAATTCACATTTCCTCTTTTCCTCATATGTTTGATGCCCCTGGCCTCTGAGTCCATGAGAAACGGAGTGTTTTTAACACTTGCTTTAACCCCTGAAGTCTTAATCTTCTTTAAATACCAAGTTTCACCAGGAGTTCAGAACTGGAAACAGAGCACATTTGAAAGCGAACATCCTTGAACGTTTTGAAAGTCATTAGCCTTTTATCCCTGACATCTGACAATCTCGTCACCCACCCAGCAAAGCGCGGCAATCACACTCAATTAGTCAACAAAGTTTAGTTCCACTGATTGTCACAGTTTCCTCTGGCTGCCACACAAACACTTCTCTTCTTGTCCTGACGCCAGAGTCACACCGTCGCTCCCTCGACAGGATCAATCGCTTCACTCATCACATCTCAGGGAGAGGATGGACTTTGAGTCTGTGTGTTTCCACCGTGTGTGTTGTTGTTGTGCTGTTTTTCACTCACATTCAGAGACACAACACAGAGTCGGCTCTTCAGGAGCCCCTCAACCAATCAACCTTGTACAGCAAGAGAATAATCAAGGTGGATCACGTGTGTCAACAAGAGATAAAGACCGAAACCTCATTCACTTGTTGACAGTGATTGTTGACTCATTTGTCTGCGGCGCTTTAGCTGCACATGTTGAAATCATCGATCGGTAAGAAATATTTTGGAACCTTGACTCGTGTAGATTAATTCTGTAATGCTCATTGTTTCAATTATTACTTTTCCCACACGCTTTGCTCGCCTGTAGGTGAACCATTTCTGTGGGGAATTAAAAACATTATTTCATATCATGAGGTGAATGTTGCTGGAGGGTTTCATAGTTTCCACTGGGTGGATCCGTCTCCCACCTGCTCGTCCTCGGCCCCTCCTCGTCCTCCTCTCTCAGGCTCCTGCCCCCAAATATGGCTCAGGACGAGAAGCGTCTCGGGTTTCTCTGCCGTTGATCCGGGCGACTGTTTGTATCCTAACTTCAGACTCCAGTCCAACTGGAACTGCTCGGATATCCAGCTCTGACCCAGCGGGTCAAGTATAGATCTAAAAAGATCCACACAAACGAGTGAACGTGTGAAGTTGCTGACAAACAGAGACTTTATCAGCTGTTATCAGGTGTGGTCATCGTGGTGAACATGCACCATTACCCCAGTCATCATTATGGAGGCTAAAAGTTATAACGATGGCCATTTCAGTGGATTAAAGACAATTAGAAACAGTGGGAGGGGCTTCAGCAGCCTTTGATGCTCACACTTCCTGTTCTTTCTGCTGATAGATGCTGCTCGATATGACTCACTCATGTATTCTCCTCAAACTCATTTAAGCATTTTAATCCATTTCTAAATTTGTATTAAATCCCAAAATGAAATAAATAGAAGGCCAAAGAACTTGAGCATGATGATCTTATTTTAGAAAACATTGAACTTCTATAAATACTTCACTTTGACTCTTCACCTCCCGAACAGAGCAGAGCTGCTGACCCTGTTTGCCTCTTACTTTTTTATGATGTCACACATTCAGCAATGTGCATGTTTCACGTGTGTGTGTGTGTGTGTGTGTGTGTGTGTGTGTGTGTGTGTGTGTGTGTGTGTGTGTGTGTGTGTGTGTGTGTGTGTGTGTGTGTGTGTGTGGGCAGCAGGGTCGGAGCTTCTTAAATGTCACCACCAGTTCAGTTCCCGACAGCGGGGCTCGACAGCAGCTGTCCTTTGAAGTGGCCCCTGCACTAAACTACACTATCAGACACTTCGAGCTGTTCCAACGTGCAGACGCTGTTTCAGACGCTGCCTTGAAATGCAGCGTAACTCTGAAAAATCTTTATTTCAAATGAAACACAATCGATATAACCATATTGTTTTAGTTCTCTCGGCATTGCTGTTCAATTTATCACCAAATCAAAACAATCAATTACTTTATCTTCTCAGCATAAGAAAAGATTTTCAACCTACTTTATATGTAAACCCACAATCCAACATTTTACCCATGAAACAATTCAAGATTTAGAAATTAAAAGATTAAAATGTTAATGTAACTAAATGCCGCTGTAATGTTTTACAGTGTGATGCGGATCAGCCCTGGCTCTGCTTCCTCTGAGGACGAGTCAGGCTGGAGTCAGTGTGTCATAGTTATAAATACAAGCGAGTCTGTGCACATGCAAGCCTCAACCAGTCTGTACAGTGTGTGTGTGTGTGTGTGTGTGTGTGTCTACACTATGAGTTGCAAGGCCTATGTGAATAACTGCTAATCACAGGTAGTTTCTTAGCCCTTGACATTTTAAACGGGCCGTTATTCACAGCTCTTACATCCATATTGTTTTGTTGTCTGTTTTCCTGCAGCCTGCCAAACCTGGAGTGTGACAGAGATGAGAGGTGAGGCCACAGTCATGTATTTATAGCGCAGTGTTTGAATGACATTTGAAACAGTTCTTACTGTAAATACCATCATGTTGACGCACTCGCACACAAATCAGGTTGGTGCCAATTTCCATATCAGCAAATGACAGGAAGAAATGCTGGGAGGGGTTAGGCGCTATTTTTAGGGAGGGCGAGATCAAAGCTCCAGACAGACGTGTCTGTGATTGGTCTGTTTTTGTTTAGACTGCAGTGTTTTAGTCATAGTGTAGTTAGAGAGCGTGGAGTCCTGCATGTTTTTGTAGATCATCGCGGATGAAGATGAATTGAATGTATTCGTACTTTTCTCTGCAGCCCCACGGAGAGAGATGCAGCGAGTGATGGAGAGGTCAGGTGAGCTCAGTCAACAAGACGTCTCCATGGAGATGCTTCACTGTTGTCAACAGCGTTTTGCCATTATCTTACGTATTTGACCCCCAGTAAACCATTGACTTCACAAATGCACCACAGCCTCCAATGATCCCTGAATCAGCTTCTCGTGAACTGGAGTCACATTCACGCACCGTTCACTTCTGAGGCTGACGAGTCCCTTCGGTGTCCAACATATGTCTCGTGGGCCCGAACCGGCCCGGCAGGGAGGACTTGGTTTATGTTGCTTATGATGCAGATTATTTTTTTATGAAATTCACAACTGCAGGTAAACATTTGAAGTAGTTGTTTACGGATCATGATGCTATCATTTTACTGTTCCGGTTCACTTGAGCTACATTTGGCCATAACTGAAGCGAGTTTGACCCCACTGGTCCAGAAGTGAAACAGTTCTGTGATCTTTGTCCGTGTGTGAAACCAAAGACTCTACAAGAGATTACATTTCTTGTGTTTTTTGGGGGGATCTGAAAACCTGTGGTAGGAAGAGAGGTGCTGTGGCCTATGCCTCCCAGAAGCCCTGGCTGTTGAACACCACAGTCGTGGAGAACATCACCTTTGAGATGCCCATGATAAAACCAAGGTGAGAGCTCGTACCGAAAGGTTTAAGAAATGATGATGGGATATTTGCCCCTGTGGATCTGCTCAGTAGCTGGTGCAGTTGTTCTGGCTCTGGGCTTCATTAGAAAAGCTTCAGAGGAGTGATGCTTCACACAACTGAGCTGTGCACAGTTGTTTGCTCTGTTGTCTCCGTCTCTTTTTTGTTTTGTGCATTGCTGCATTTTCTTCGTCTGCAGGACCAGGAGACCTCCTGTCCACGTTGTTGGTCATTTCAACCACATACAGTGTTTTTCCAGCAGGCAAACCAGCCCCACATTTAGCAGGTGTTTCTGTCGTTGTGAGAAATGAAATGAAAAGCTCAACATTCTCAGAAGACCTCAGATTTCATCAGTGTGTCCATGAGCTGGTCAGTTCCAAAATGATAACGATCCACAGGTATCTTCACAAGTAAAGTTCCCACCATGTTAACTGCATTTTTTTCTGTTTGATTTTCTCTACACACACACAAACAACTGTTCTCCTCATTTACTCCCTCGATTTTAATCTGCGACGACGACTAAACTACTGCAAATGTTGCGCTGCACGTTTTCTGGAAACGTCGGAGAAGTCATCACCACCATGTATGGTTCTACAAACCACATGGAGATACCAAGATTTGTCGAGTCACCTCACACTCATTTTCCCCTGTGTTGAAATATATCAACTTTAATTGTGTTACTCGTGCATTGAAAGTCGCACTCAGCTGCAGCGTTGCATCGATAAGGCGTTAGATTAACCTGCAGGTTTCTGACCTACTCTTACTGCTTCTGTGGCTACTGTGTTTGTTTGATTATCAATTACTAAACCAAGAGATTCCTTTGATCCCAGGGACTTTTTCCTTTCAAACATTATGAATTAAAAGCCAGTAATCATTGTATTTTCAGGCCAAATATTTCTAACACACAGTTCAGACAAGGAATCGTTGTTTCTGGGGAACGTTTACATGTTTATTCACTCATACCTTAACAACATCTGCACATATGCATGGGCATCAACACTTCCTCTCTCTCTCTCTCTCACACACACACACACACACACACACGTCCTCTTGAGAGGTCGCTTGTTTGCGTAACAGCTGAGCTCTGAGTTATAATGGATTGTTTTGATGGAGCGCTGTGCTTTGTTGCTCTGGTGATGTCCTTAAAACAACAGAGATCTTTGTGTTTCTCTGCTCACCGTCTCATTCGTCTTCTGCTCCGTGCATCTGCCTCTCTCCCGTTTTATCTCCCCATCCTGCCGTCTGCTCATTTAATGGACTATATGACTGTGGAGCTGTACTGATGGAGTTTAACAAAAGCTGGTGACTGTTTCCTCCATTAGCTCTTGTGAGCATGTGCACAAACAAACACTCAGGATGCGAGTTCTTGGTGAAAATGTTACCTTCCTCTGGCATAAAGATTGATTAACTTATTTCCTAACTAACATTACATGTGAAACCTAGAGCACATTATTACATGACTTCTTAAGTTCTCCTGTGTTTTGCACTTAACTTCGATTCATGGAGTATTTAAAAATCTTTTTTAATATGTTTGAATTTGCCTGCTTATATTATTTGAATGTTTAAGATTCAAGGTGTTTATTGTCATTTGCACAATAAGGAAACATGTTACCTTGGACAATGAAATGTGTTCTTTACTTCCACAGTGAATGCTACACAAAAGAAGTCTAAATGTAAAAAAAAAATAATAATAATAATGATAGACACTGAGACTACTGAACATTGGATAAGCTCATATAAGAGAACTTATACCAATACCTTTTTTCACTGTGGTTGCTGTGATGTCAGTTTATCTTGTATTTTTATTCTCAGGTGGTTTCATTATTTGGACTAATTCAAATCAGACTGGTCCCTACATGTAAAAAAAACATGTAAAAAACAAAAAAAACCTGATATATAAATATTTATTATTGACTTTTCAGCACATCCCAGTGATCGATTTGATTCATATCCTCACAGAATATCAAGAGGATCTCATTCATTTAAAATCAAACAAATCCTCCAGATCTGTGTATTGACACGATTGTGATGCAGCTCCATGTGCTTTGCCCTAAACCGGAGCCACAGACAGTGTAATGCACGCTCACCACTACAATGTGCACCTCAATTAATAACCAGTGCTCTAATCTGGTTCTGGTGGGTCCACTCCGCCTCCGGGGCCGTAATTATTCAAGGGAAACACCAGGACCTGCTGCAAACCTCTGCTCGGTGGAGTCTTTTGTGATCGCATCAAGTTAAACAGTCGCTATGTGTTTGTGCCGGTCAGGTACAAAGCCGTCATCGAGGCCTGCTCCCTGCAGCCCGACATCGACATCCTGCCACAGGGAGACCAGACCGAGATCGGAGAGCGGGTTCGTATTCACATGGTTCATCTCTGTCCTGGATTATTCTCTGTGACGACATCGGGGCTGGTTTGAGTTTCTGGAGCTTGCCCAGCAACGATGCAGCATGTGGGATGGTGAAGACTGTAATTGCCCCCTGGATAGTGGAGGCCACTCTTGCCCCTCTAGCCACATGCGCTCATGTGTCATCATGTTGTTTGTTTGTGTTTGTAGCGAAACCTCGCAGTTTTTTTTCCCCCCCATCCCCCCCCCCCCCCCCCTGCAGGGTATTATCCTCTCCGGTGGACAGAAGCAGCGCATCAGTGTGGCCAGAGCCTTGTACCAGCAGACCAATGTGGTTTTCCTGGTGAGTCTTCACACTAACACCACAGA
>JAFBJT010111948.1:67500-79153 GCA_016785325.1 Chascanopsetta lugubris | reverse complement strand
GAAAACACACCACACAAGGACATGTCCTGCATTTTTATTGAATAAACATCATTTGTCTATAATTATACTGATGGCATTGCTTATTGCAAAGAAAACACATTAAAAAACACCATTGTTTGGTTACAGCTTTTTAAATCTAACTATATATTATGTTATTTCATATTTTTCAGGCATCACCTTGAGGAAAAGGTAAGGAGAATATTTTCCAAGTTAAATGATTGATGCTGAATTGAAATATTCACCTTGTTCATAGTGATCTCAAAATGAGAAGAAGAATGTCAGAGGAAGAGCTCGAATATGAGCAGAATGTAGGTTAGTACAAAAAATGATAGTTATTTTTGATTTTCTCCCTTTTTCCTTTTTGTTTCTGTTTTGAAATCACAGCAGCAGAATATAAACAAACCTTCTGTGCAACATATTGAATTATAAAAATATTTCCGAGTGGCCAAAAAAGCTGCCGACAAATCATCTATCTCCTTTATGTTATAACAAAGAGACGTGTAAACTGCACAATATTGTTTTGGCAGAGTTACAGGAAGAGGAATCAGATTTGTATCGACTCCCCGACAACTCCGAAGAAGAGAAACATTTTTCAAAAAGTGTGGCAGAGTAATAAGATGCTCACTCTGTGTGAACCTGAACCGAAGCAATTACAAAAATACATTAAAGAGAAGGAGGAGGATAAAACAAAGTGCGGAGTAATGTTTAATGAGCGTCACCTCACAGAGCACTTCACTTGTCAGGATGTCTGCAGCAGCAGCAGCAGCAGCAGCACGCGCTGATGGTGGCATCATGATAAATGAGAGCTGCTGTATTTAATTTATGTGTTTGTTGTGATCATGTACCTGCCTGCACATCAGCCACTGAACTGGAACACAATCAAACATTCACACCTCCCGCTGACTCAGCTTTGGAGGGGATTTCTACAGTGTGTGTGTTTTTAGAGAGTCTGTGTGTGTGTGTGTGTGTGTGTGTGTGTGTGTGTGTGTGTGTGTGTGTGTGTGTGTGTGTGTGTGTGTGTGTGTGTGTGTGTGTGTGTGCGCATGTGTGTGTGTGTAGGGGGAACTCCCCCTCTTCAATTATTTACAGGCAGCCCTCATGCATCTGTGACTTTCAGCGACAGACTGAGAGAGCCCAGCAGAGCAGCACAGATCTCCTTTCTTCCTCTTCCTGATTACTCCTTTCTCTTCCTCTCATCCCCGTCTGCACACATTCTCCTTCCTTCTCATTATCTTATTTTTTTTTTTTTCCTCCTACCAGTTCATGTCTTCCCTCTTCCACCCTCTCCCTCGGCTCCATCTTCTTTTTCAATTGCTCCATCTCCGTTTTTCTCTCCCCCTCTTTCCTCTGTCCCTTTCTCCGTCTTCTATATTCAACCTTTCCATCTCATTATACCTTCATGTCCCATTTCTTGCTCCCCTTTTCTTTCGCCTCTCACTCAATCATTTCCTCTCCCGCCGTCCCTCTATTCTTTCCTGTATTGTCCCGGCCTCACCTTTATTCCTCTCAACTCTCTCCCCTTTCATTCCCCTCCTTTCATCTCTTCCACCCACCCACCAACTTTCTTTTCCTGTCCCCTCACTTCCCTTCTTCCCTACTTTCCCGCTCCTTTCGTCTAGATAGAAGAAATGGAGTAAAGAGGGGCGGTGTCAGAGAGGAGGGGAAACATCAGCGGAGGAATGTGAACTCTGTGAAAAGTCAGCGTGGAAATAATTCATATCCTGCTTCAGCAGATCTCCTTGTGGTTGATCACTGCGTCTCTACCTCACTTCCCCTCTGTCCCCCAGCCCTCCACTTGCTCTTCACCATCTCTATTTTCTTCTCTTATTATGCACCACTTGCTCCGACTCTGTATTCTTGTCTCAATCAAAAACTCAACCGAGCAGCGAAATAGAAAGTTGATACAACTTTTATCTGGACACAGTTTCCTTTTTTCGATTTTTAAGAATTTATCAATTGCGGTTCGGTGCCATATCTTTGGAGCAACATACATATTGATGGCATCTCATTTACTTTACCCCCTGAGTTGAATCCTAAATATAAATTGCAAATTGTATCTTGCAGATTTCCCAGTTAATATTTTCAGGATAGGCTGTGAAGAGAGACTCAAGTCCCTGGACACAGAGGATGCAATTGTCTGTACAGCAGCTTAAATCAAGCAATGCTTCGTTTTGAGCAGAATAATGAGAAAACAGTAGTAGAAAATCGGTGCTAAGTTCATTACTTTAAATGTTGTTTTGCACATGAGCTGATTAATTTATTGCCCACAGCTCCAGCTCCAGTCCCTTTAAATTCAATCATGCTGCACTAAATTTCACATTATCACATTTTTCACAGTGAAATCCGTCAATTACGTCCCGGGAAAATGTATTTTCAAATATCATTATTGTTCCCTGTACTGGTGGTTTGTCTGTTCGTGTTTATGGAAATCCTGAAACATGTTACCACACATGTGAATATCAAACACCTGGGACCTGACACATTTTGCAGTGACTGAAGCAGGAGTGGCAGCTGCACGGAGACAGACATAAGAATGACATACAGCCTCTGCCCTGCTCTACAGCAGCAGTGCCCAACACCAGAGTGTGTGTGTGTGTGTGTGTGTGTGTGTGTGTGTTTGTTCTCACCGAGGAGTAAAGGTGACCCTCTCCGTTCATGGCGATGTACAGGCCAGTCTTGACTGACTGGATCGCCACAACTCTCAGACCCACAGGAATTAAGTTAAACAGAGCTAAAGACAAAAACACAAACATTTTTTATGTGGGCAAGTATGTACGTGTATGTATGTATGTGTGTGCGTGCGTGCGTGCGTGCGTGTGCGTGCGTGCGTGCGCGTGCGTGCGTGCGTGCGTGCGTGTGTGTGTGTGTGCGTGCGCGTGTGCGTGTATAAATTCTTCATCTGTTGCCTCGCTGGTTTGGTGAGGTGACAAAGCAGTTCCCCCTCATGGGGCTGCTGGCAGGGCTTTTAAAGTCTGCAGAGGAGGACGCCTGCAAAACACCGACTGAGTGAAGAACGTAGAGATACAGCAGCATGTGTCACAGTGTAACTGAATATCCTCAACACACCTCTTCCTAATTTAGTGTAATGAGCTCATTCTAGGTTCACATACAGATTGGTATGATAAATTCCAGGGAAATCGATGGATAAATGTCACACTCCGGGGTAGGAAGATGAGGATGAGGACCCACTCTTGTCTTAAATGCCGCAGGAAGTGTTGCACATGTTTCATGATCCAGATAAAGCCCTGCTAAGCAAAAGGGAATTCTGGTTGATGTGCACGCTGACAGAAAATTTGTGGTGTGGAGACATGACTAAATAAATCATGGGCAACAAGAGGAACGTGGCTGCAACGTTAGGGCTTTAAACCACAGACGTTTTAGTGCAGAGGTCTAGAATTAATATTTAAAAAAATCCCTTTAAATTATGAAATTATGAACACATTTGACGTCTGGAAAGGCAAGGTGGGGTAGTTGTGTATATCTGGAAGAGCTCTGTAATTAGCTCTGGATTATTTCAGAGCCACTACAAACAAACGCATACGATGCTGGCACTCGCTGATTCTCCCTTTTGTGAGGCAAGTGATGAAATGTGGCGTTGGCTCAGCAGAGAGCTGCGTCTTTCCTGACACGATGCAATTTAAATCTGGTTTTCTTGTTTTTTCCCCAACATCAATTCTTCCCTGGTCACTCACATCAGACTGGAGTTACACGTGCCAACAGCTCATCTCTGGCTTGTGTGATAATTACTTGGAATGTCACTGCAGAGGATGTTTATCTGGGTAAAGGATGAACAAAGAGCAGCAGTGATGCTGAGGACCTGGATATGCTTAGTTAGGGGAAGAACAGGTTCAAGGAGAAATGATTGGGTTCTTTCTATATGTGTGTGTGTGTGTGTGTGTGTGTGTGTCTCTACTTACAGGAGTTGGTGCTGTCGTCTTTGGTCCCGTCCAGACTTCCATCCTGTCCCATCTGGAGATAGAAGCCCTGTCTGCAGAACAACCTGGTCACTATGCCCTTCAGCTGTGGTTCTATAAAACACAGAGGTGACAGAGCAGGTGATGAGACAGGTTGTGTCATCAGCTTCAGCAGAAAGACGTATTTATGCACATATTCCTCCGTCTGAATTCAATTGTGCTGCACGTGCACATCCCCAGCAGGCCCCGAGTCTGGATACAAATCAGCTCAGCGTTAAAGCAGCACAAAGTGGCCACATGTAACCTGCTGCATCCTGGGGGATTTCCTCTGGAGAGACTAGTCAAGCACATCCAATCCATTACAGGTTTCTTGGACTAATCCTTCCTTTGCCGTCGTTGTTCCACTCCAATGACACTGATAATTTATTTCTGAGCCTCTGATAGTAAAGAGCAGCTGCGTCGTGGCTTTGTGGATGTGATATTTTCTTCATTATTGACCACTGTGTTAGTTTGTACGTGTCAGTAATTATTAAATGATCTAACCCTAGATTGTGACATGTCTCCTGATACTGTGAATTTCATTGTTGACAAAATATGACATTTACGTTCTCATAACGGCACAGTCTTATCTTACAATGTGATCTTTTTCATTTTTAATCATCGGACGCTCTTGGCTATTTCATACTGAGAATGAAGCTGCACTCACTTTCACCTCTCCCTGTTCACAACACAATCAAAACAGTAATGAGCAAAAAAAAACTGAAGAGATGGAGAGCAGAGCATCTCTGTCATCTCAGGTATAGACAAGCTATTTTATCCAGTCGATCCTCATTACCCCTGATCACACTGCCTCTTGTGGATATATAGCCACTCTTTTTCCATACAAACACACACACACACTGGCGTCAGTTGGCAGCACTGATCATTTGAAACAGAGCCTCACACACATGTAGCCACACCTAAAACACACAGCTGTGATTTCTTCAGCAGAGGGGGGGGGGGGGATCCCCTTAGTGTGTGAGGATGTCTAAAAGTACCCTAATGCAGAAAGACAGGGAAAAGTGACCCAGTTCTGCTTGAGTGTGTGAGGGAGAGAAAGAGAGGAGAGAGAGAGAGAGAGAGCGAGAGCGAGAGAGAGGCAGGGGTGTTTTCCATCTTTGTGGAGGATCCATCTTGTGCAGCAGGGCAGAGGGAGGGAGAGAGGGAGGAGGAGCCGTGAAGCTCGTAACCAGCACCCAAACTGACAGTTTCCTCCTTCACATTACATGTTGCCGTCAACAGCGAATCCCGGTCGGATCAGAAAGGTGGCGATCATGCGACCCACCACTGAGGAGCGCTCACATACTGTAGAATATAAAAAACATTGGATATTTCACTTCTTCTCCTGCTCTTTCTTCTCGGTGCAATTGCCTTCTCCATCTCCAGCCTTTTGTAACAATGCAGCTCAGTCTATAGCCACACTCACATGAAACTGACAGCTGTGGCATTTCTGGCCGCTTTTATGATTGGAAATAACACTTCAACTGCCCGCCGTCAGTCTGTCTGTCTGTCTGTCAGAGGAGGGTAAAAAAAACTGCCCGCTGCTGTGCACAAACTCAACTCAGTTACATTTCAATCTCTCCGTCGTGGTTTGTGTGACGCACCGTCTGAGAGAGCTGCAGGAAAGGTTCCTTACCGTCTCTCTGGAACCTTTTCATATCAGTCAGCATTCACCTTTAAAATACAACAAAGGTTATTAGAACCTTTTCTGCCTGAAATCATATTAAAATTATAAATACTGTCTTGGCAATTAAACCATTTATTATGCGTCAGAATATTGATTATACGACTGGAGGCTAAATTTGTAACGTTGTATTCTGTTTCATCGTGTTTACAAGTGAGGTCTAGGCATTCAACAATTAATATGGTATCAGCATAGATAAATATTAGTCTGCATCCTGCATTTTTAGACAGTCAATTAAATCTACACAAAAAATATATGACACGATATAAAACTAGTTGTAAAATTATGAGGATTATTGGGGGGGGAGGTCAGTGGAGTAAACCGAGACTATAGACATTTGATGAGCATTTAAATGAGATTTTTCTCTTTAATATAATACAATAAAATATATGAAATGTTCCTTACTGGTGTTTTAAGGGGAACTCCCACCACACAAGGAGCACGTTTCTGCCTTTCTTAATTTTGTCTCATTGTGGGAACTGTTGTTTGCCTGTTCTCGCTCTCTCTTGGAGATGATGCGTGTTCCGATGTGACGGCATACAGGCAAAATTGAAGTGAAATTGAATTGAAATGGAGGCTTTTGCATAAGTCGCTGCTGTAATGGATGAAAAAAATCAATGCCTCTCCACCGGGGGACCGACCTGCTGCATCATCTTTGCCGCATTTATCCATTTACTCCAGACGTGGGCATCTGTCTGTTACCACAGTGACATTCCCACAGACGTCAAGGTGATATTCCCATTCTTACCAGTATCTCCACTCCACATCCCTGTCTGTTACTAGGGAAATTCCCATCCTCGCATTGCCATGGCAACAGTCTTGCTGTTCCAGACTGTTCCAGTAGAAGGGTATTCCCCCATCCACACACACACACACACACACACAGAGCATGATTTTCACCACAATGTGATCTGATTCAATCAGTCAGCCCATCAGGCAGCCACGCTAATTTGACGTGTCATGTTGTCTGTTAATTTGTGTGAATCAGTGGTATAAAATGTCATCATGGGTTATTCTCCTACAAGAAATGCATCAGAGACCTTTGTCTCTTTTACACACACACACACACACACACACACACTATTCATCCATCAAGTGATGAGACGAACACTTAAGGTGCTGCAAAGGGAGGATTTCTTGGTAAAATAGTTCAGCCTCTGAAAAACGTCCTTCACATGTAACATAGCGACGCACTTTATGTATCTCGCTGATAAATGACAAAACTTCAACATAATCTGTCCTCATGAGACATTAGAATCAAATGTCTGCACCTCATAGCGAGACTGCCCTCAGCTTCAATGCACACGCCTGCGATTGTGTATTGACTGAAAGGATGGGGAGAAAGCCAGTAAATCACAGGTTACTGTGTAAACCAAGGCGCCACACTGAATAACATTAATCAGAATTTACAATATTTTGGCTTTCTTTTCTAAATTGAAGATTCTTTTTCTCTCTATTGTCCAGCTGTGAGTCTGCATCATGTTCACAGATACAGTTTAGCCCTCGTCGTATCGTCGTGAGCTGCTGGGTGAAAGAAATTCTCATAATGTCATGAGAAAACATTGAATCATATTCTCACCTCTTACATCACATGTTTTGCTTTAATTCAAATTTCCAAGTTATTATCATCTACAGCATGAAACCATGGTAATAGCTGTAGCGTGAGGAGGGGACACAACAACATGCTAAATTGTCTTATTTTAATTATAGAAAAATCTTTTTTGTGCAGATTTTCATCATCGAGCTTAAGACAAGAAAGGAGGTCTGCTGTATTTAGGACTTCTTTTCAATTAAATGTTAAACCATGAACATGTTCCTATGTTTCAGCTGAAAATCAGGCTTTCATGTTTTAGAAATTCAATATACTGCTTCTTATATTTGTAGCACCTTAGATAAAATACTTTTTCCATGTAAAATAAAACAAATATCTAATTAGTTAGCAAGGTATTCCAATCCAGTGGTTATTCTGGTAATGGGAAATCCAATATAAGAATTCATCAAATCGAGTTTCTGATATTAATCAATAAGAAACACATTTCTGCATTTCTCTGCTCCTATGAATAAATGAAGTTTATATTTTCAGGCTTTGGAAAAATATCACTCTAAATGACAGCTTTGGCATTTCATGACTCAAAATAACACTTCACCTGCCCGGTGTCCATCTGTCGGAGCAAACACAAACTGCCCACTGCTGCATGCAGACTGAAATCAGTGCTGCACGATCTGAGGAAGCAGCAGGAAATGTTTGTTATTTCGCACCTTGCTCACATCTTCTGCGTTTCATCTCTTAATCTGTCATTTACATATCTGTTTTTTGTCTTAAATCTTCCATTTGATACAGATACAGCATTTCAGTGTATGAAACTAAAACTACATCACGGTGTTATGACTCAGCCAATGTGATTGTTTCCAGACCACGTCATCATGACTCAGGTGTAAGATTATCTTTAAAAGTGATGAACAAGTAAATGTAAAGGTAATTATGTGCAATCTGCTCAAAGTTGGAATAGTGGTGGAGTTTGAGGTGGGTTAATGGCTAGTTAGTAATATAATTTAAAGTGAAATTCAACTGTGCACTCAAAATGTCATGTCTTTTCATAAAAACGAATTTAACAGAGATTGATAGTGTATAAATAAACTAAATCATTGGTTATACTGAAGGCTACAGAGTGTTTTGAGTCCGTCTCTCCTTCACAGAACCTCTGGAAGACAGTAGGGGATGCTGGCAAATCTCTCACACATATAGAGTGGAGAGATCATGACCACTGCCAAGCTTCCAGCAGCAGCAGCTCTCACAGCTGGGAACACGGAGGGGGGAGGTGGGAAAGGAGGAGGTATAGGGAAGGAGAGAAGCCTGAAGGAGGGATGAAAAGATCAAAAGTGAGTGAGAAGAATTGGGAGAAGGAGGAACTGGAGAGTGATGGGCTGAAGATGAGGAGAGAAATGGTGGTAAGAGAGAGAGGTGACGAGGAGAGGAAGAGAGAGGAGGAGAGGGTGTCGTCTCACTTAAAATGAAAAGGAGATTACATGAGGCTGGAAGAGGAGCTGAACATATTCAAGATATAGGGTGAATGAGAAAAGAGGAGAATACAGAGACACAACGAGACATGGAGGAGAAAGGGGGTGATGTGACAACAAAATGGGAAAAGGGGAAATACGAATGGTTAAAGGGCAACATGTGGGAATGGGGAGGGGAAAGGAACGAAGGCTGCTTTCATGGATTCTACTCCAAATGGGAACACGGGAAGAGGAGCTCTGAGGAAGGAAGATCGGACGACGAGGGAGCGAGGAAGACAAAGGGTAATATATGAAGAGCGAGAGCACAAATAAAAGGAAAATTGACAGAGGGGAGTTAAAGGAGAGAAATTAAAATGGAGTTGGAGGAAAGGAGGCGAGGAGCAGCAGAGGAGCACCTTCCTCCCTGGAAGGTGACAAAAAAGGGAGGACACATTGTGAGTGGAGGAGGATGTTATTGAGGACCCGAAGGACAAAAAGGGATGGAGGGTAGGAAGGACGAAAAAGGTAAAGGAAGGATAGTCAGGAAGCATATTAGGTGATAGGGGAATGGAGGGAAGGGAGGAGAGGAGGAAAAGAGGAGATCACCTTCAGGTCCCACAGAGAACTGGAATTCTCGTGATCCCGTCACTCACCAGACCAAACTGGTGAAAACCAATTCCCATCAACATGACTCCTCTCATTCGCCTCACCTCCACCTCCTCGCCCCCATTTCCTGCCTCCTCCCTCCATCCATCCATACACCGTCACCTGCTGGTTTCTCACACAATCAACTGATTACAATGCTACTTATTGCCTCAGCTTTACCATAGCACGCAATCACAACACTCATACAATTGCATTCGCTTGGTCACTCAGACAGAAAGATCCATCCCACAATCTGACAATGACGTAAACTTGGATTTGAGGGAGAGCGAGATCTGAAATCTGTTGACCTCAATGTGACGAGACACAATTTTGCAAGAGAACACCCACAAGGGCAAATTTCAAAATAAGAGCAGGTATTGTGTTGTTTTGGTCTTGGTGATGGACTATACTTTGAAACATGAGCAGAAAATGGACGAGCAAGGTAGAGAGGAATGGGGAGACAGGGAGAGAGAGAGGCGAGACAGACCAATCTGTGGCTTCAATAATGGATCTACCTGAAACTAGTGAACCATGGGGCACTACATGACATGACAGTGTGTGTGTGTGAGTGTGTGTGTGTGTGAGAGAGAGAGAGAGACAGAGAATAAAAGAGAGGGGGACAGTGTGTGTCAGTCGGTGTTTTTGCATGATTGGGGTACATGCGCGAATGGGGGAGTGCATGCGCGTGTACGAGCACGCGCAAATTAAACTGTAGGCTACATGGATGCACACACTCCAGGTCGTGCATGTGTGAAGGTGCCTGTGGAGCGCTGATTATGGGCGCGCGTAAAAGTGCATGCGTGCGTGCGCTCTCGCCTGGTGTGCGGAAGCGCGCACACATGCATATCAATATGCATATGATGCTTTTGTGCGAGTGGTGTGCATGTGCATGTGCGCGTGTGCCCGTCACACCTTGCCTCCGTAGTCTCCTCTTCTTCAGGCCAAATATCCGGACTTTGGAGAAGATGTCGACCAGGTTCCCGTTGCACAGCCCCTGCTTTTTACCGGGGCTCTTCCGCCGCCGGTGTGTGGTCGGTCGGTGGGGGTGCTGCTCCCTCGCCTGTCGCTTCTGCCGGATCAAACCGCTGGCGATGGCCGCTGCCATGTCTCCGCCGAAAGATCCGCCACGAAAACAGCCCTGTCTCCGTCCGCGTCTCCGGTCCCTTCAGCCGTATCAACCGGAGGAGGGACGGAGCGCGGACACAAGCAGATACGAACCCCCCTGACGTCTCCTCGGCTCCAGCGGCTATGATAGCCCCATACCGGCACGATAAAGTACTGAATCAAACCGGTACTGAACGTTACAGCATATTTGGTGTTGTCGGTAATCACCGGGCCATTGGTTTGAAACGGTTTACCTGTCCGTCACGTTTCACCGGGGCTGTCTGTCAGACAGGGAGCAGCGGCTGCCACTGAGCCGCTCCTCCGACCGAATCTGCCGGAGCCCGTTTGTCAATTAGTGTCCCCATGGTGAGGGGACGAGGAGGACAATGAGAGACCCCATCGGTCCTCTACCTCTCTCTCTCGGTCTCCCCCCCTCTCTGTCGCTCTCTCTCTCTCTCTCTCGTTCTCGTTCTCTCTCTCTCTCTCTCTCTCTCTCTCTCTCTCTCTCTCTCTCTCTCTCTCTCTCTCTCTCTCTCTCTCTCTCTCTCTCTCTCTCTCTCCCTCCTTCGGTAAACGTCCGTTTGTATTCTGCTGAGGCGCGCGTGCCGCCGCCGCCACCAGCCGCTCCACCTGCGTAAAATCCAAGTGGAGACGCACGGAGCGGCGCCGGAAACAGGGCGGTGTCTCTTTCAAAGTCAAAGTCTGCGTAAAGGATCTGGATTTGTTACACACTTAGGGTATAAAAGCAGATTTGACCCATTAGTCTAAATTGCTCTCAAGTATTCCCATTAAATGTGCTGTATTAAGTACTTGTGTTTATTTACAACAATGGTCACAATAACTACTCAAATACATTCATTAATTCTTCCATACACCCACCTGAGCTAAAACATTACTGCATCCATTTCTTTTTCCATGTCTTGTCTACGAGCAAAGGCTAAGACTGTTAATTCAATGCCAAAGACCATTTCCATGTCAACACGTTGTGGGTTTACTTTCACAAAATTACATTGCGTATACTTCCTGACAACCATGTGACATTGTGTAGATACTGTAGATACAGACACAGTATATGAATCACTACAGAAATGTGTTAATGACGCTAATGCTGGCATAGTATCCCGCTCCTTTCATCACACATTGTTGCCATCTGGATTCAACCCATGTCGACTTGTCTCAATGATCTGGCTTAAGAAATGCAGGAGGTGGGCTTGAATGAAGGGAGATACTGTGGAGGGCTGCCTCACATGTCAGGTGTATCTACTGTACA
>JAFBJT010111948.1:0-62500 GCA_016785325.1 Chascanopsetta lugubris | reverse complement strand
CATAAGCAGCCCCCCCCAAAAAAAGTCAAAACTATAGCGAAAGATGAGAGGAGGATGAGGATAAGGAGAAGAAAGGAGGAGAAATGAGGATGCAATGATGAGTACTGGGAGAAGATAACTGAAGAGGACCTCATTAAGCTCAATCAAAGAGGTGTAAAATGTCAGAGCTGAGGGAGTAAGCTTGAAAATATGTTCATATTAAAGAGTAGGAAATGGAAACCATGGTGACGGCTAGTAATTGACATATACTGCATCTAAACTCTGTGTTTACAATCACTAACAGTCTTACATAATGTATTGTATTAGTTTAAGTTTAGAGTCTGGGTCTCTCTATATATAGCTCATGCTGTGCTCAGATCTATAAATAGATCATGCAGCAGAGTCACTCAAGACTCAAGTATTTGCTCTCATGAAACCACCTCTTCTTCTACACTGCATGGAGGAAGTTCTTTTCATGACAACAATAAAGCTACTCACGGTATTTAAGAACAAATGAAAAAGGTAGGGTTTACTTTCATTCCAGTGCATTATTTGTTTATAATCCCTACGATTTTAGTTGTGATTTCCACATTCTGCTGCCTGAATAAACCGTAAAACTATGTTCTCAATAGCAGGAACACAGAGCGTAGGTAGACGACACGATGGCAGATAACACTTTGTCAAGCATTCAAAGCTCAACAAAGGAGAGTATTTTCAGTGCCACCCACATCCATGCACACACAGAGAGAGGACTTTATCTTCCCTTGACAGTGGAACCAGGCTGTGGAATGACTTCTTTCTGCTTATGAATGAAAAGCAGTGGAAGCAAAAAGGTGGAATATTAAGCCATAACATCACCAAAATAAGACAGGAAGGAATCAAAACTATGGTGCAGACAAAACACAGATCAGACAGCAGGACAAAGAGAACGAGTTATTAGATTCGAGAGGATAAACTGATAACGACACGCCACTTTCCAATCCCGACATGTGAAATTGTTCATTCAGATGCACTGGAAAATCTCAATTATCTCAACTGTCGACCTCACACAACAAACGAGCACAAATATGCATCACTAACAGCTTCATAATAAACAGTCCACCAGACAGACACTACACAGTGATGCCTGACTTATCAGTGATGACAATGGGCAAGGCAATTTCCCTGGTGTGTGTGTTTTAAGTGTGTGGAGTACATTCTCAACCTCTGTCATCATGAGAGAACTTAAAACTACTTCACAATACACCCCAATAACACTTTACTGGTCACAGGCCATCATATATTAGATGTTCAAGCAGGAAGTTAGTTTGAGTCATCTTTGTCAGAGTCTAAAACAAGTAAAGAATGGATCTGAGCCAGTTTATCTTAACTTATGTGTGAGTAATACAAATGTACTTAATTTGTATTATAGCTACTACTTCTGTCTAAAAGCCAGACTGGTGTTAACTAAACTTTTGAAAAATGACTGAAACAGGATTAAGTATAATAAAATCACAACTGTATTATTTGGAACAGATGTTTACAGTGCAATAATGACCCACATCGTCTTACCCGCTTCAGCTTGGCTCAAAGCAGCCTTAATTCTTCGCTCCGCCACCTTCAGTATAAACTCAAAGTCCATCTCTAGCACACTCGTGAAACACCAGCCCAGTGGGCTATTGGGAAAGCACTTCTTAAATGTAGCCTCACACACACAACACACACATGGTGGAGCAGATATAGCAATTATGTCATGCAGGACTGTCATCAAGACAGAGGTTAATGCAGACATAGGAAGTGTGTGTGAGTGTGTGAGTGACAGGTAGCATAAAGACTTAAAGATAAACAGACTGAGATGTTATGGGATATGTAAACTTAGATTAAATGGAAATAGAATAAATAGAATAAGCTAATGACTGTGAATAACTGTTGAAAACTAAAAGAGAAGCTACAAAATAACAACTAATATGAAAAGGGAAATAACTATCTTCACTTCTGTTGCATTATATGCATGTTTTGAATTTTACAAATGTGCAAATTCAACAGCTTTTTGGGACTTACTTGTTGTAGAGTGTTTCTCTGCTTCTTATCATCCACTCTGTGAAAACATGTCTTTGATGCCCTGCTGCTTTTTAAGTGCACTTGGAAAAATATCACTCAGCACTCACTTTGTTCCTGACAGAAACCTGGAGCGAGGGCTGTCCAAACACAGAGACACAAGCACACACACACAGTATTCTTTCATTCACATCATCGAATTACAGACTTTCTGTGGACTCTTATTTGTTAGTCTCCATCTGTTTGTTAACAGGATTACACAAAAACTGCGGGACACATTTTGTCAACACTAGGTGGAAGGATAACAATTGAAGACGACAAATAAAGTACAACGCATCTACCATCTACAGAGTCAAAATTACATTTGCAAAGAGAAAACTGACAATGCACAAAATGTATGTGAATGTTCCACTCTTGTAAAGTTCTGCACTGCATATAAAGTTGTGTTTATATGCTATTATGGGGTTAGAGTTACTGATTAGCTGCCATTTCTCTATTCCTCCCTCCAGTGTCAGCTGACATTAGATGGGAGGGTTAGAGATATTGCGTTAGTTCTGGCTTTTGGGAGCAAATTGAAGTTGTTTTTGCTTTCATGGCAGTTTGTTAAGTTATATAAAAGGACAAGTGACAGAGAAATAGGTGTTAACGCTGTGATTAGTTGAAATTTTCCGAGTCTGTAACTATGATGTATTCAGGCGAAAGCAGCAAAGTCATAATGTCTTTCTGCAGACTCAGTCTTTTTGGACAGTGAGTGCCATGAGCTAATAAGCTCACTCGCTCTATCTAACACACACACACACTCAACAAGGGAGCATATTAGAGTGCTGCACCAAAGCCCTCCATGTGACCTAAGAGGACAGACATCACTAGGACTGTCACTTTTTTGTCAACTCATCACCTTAGGAAAACATACCAGCATGCAACATAGAAACAGGCCGGGGAGGGGATGCAGACATTCACTTGGATCAAATTTATCAATGGATAAAAAATATTTTTACCCATGCTTCCAACAAAGTGCAGAAAGTTAAAGACAGTACATTGAAAAGAAATGTGTGTGTGTGTGTGCGTGTGCGTGTGCATGTGTGTGTGTGTGTGTGTGTGTGTGTGGACCTTTTTGTCTAACAGATAAATCTGAGTTGGCACCAGCCCCATTCCTATACTCCAGAGCTTAAATAAAATATAAAGTGTGATGCCTTTAATGGAAAGTCTCCAGAGGAGGTGAGCAGGCGTGTGTGTGTGCATGTGCAGGAGTGGGTGAAAGTCTCTATCTGGGTCATGTCACATGGGATGCCAGGCATTGAGTAACATTGTGCGTTATTCCTTTTAACAATGAATGATATCGATGCTGGTTCATCCCATTTACAACAATGGAAGTCCATTCACATATAAATAGCAATGGGAGCTAACTTTATCACTGAATACATGTTGTGAGCCATCACTTGTGCCTTTTTTTAAACAGTGATTGGGTTTTTACTGTCACTGGTGGAGTCAGAATATTTATAGTAGCTTATTATAATTAAAAATCTAAAAGTTCAAGCACACTTCTCAGTGGATCATCATCATCGCACACTGATGCTCACACATACACAAACATATCCATGCAAACAAAGTTGTATTTGTATCTTGCTGTGGAAGCGTCACTAAATAGTTCAATTCAGAGGGAAAACACCAACAAACATTGAGTCAGCAAAACTCTAAGGCACATCCACATTTCTCAAGAAGACACACACACACACACACACACACACACACACACACACACACACACACACACACACACACACACACAGAAAAACACCATGGTAAAGAATTATAAAGATTACAGTTTCTGTGGTGACAGCTAAATATTGCTACGTGCTGTAAATCCACAAGTCTAGCCACTTGTTTCTATCAGGGATATAAATCATTTGATGCACTGCTGTGCTGTTCTGCACTTCCACTGTGTTTGTTTATGGGGGTGAGTGAAATATTCATTCATTTATCACCTAACATAACACAAAATATACAGAGGAGAGGAGAAAATCCTCTCCTGCCATTTATTGTGGTAAAAACATTTAAAGAAACAGAGCTTTCCTCTGGCATTATCATCATCCGTTTGAGGCAAGTGAGTAAACATCTCTATTATTGAAAACAAAACAAAACCAGAGGTCACTTCAAGCAAACTAACACAAATCATCAGATCTAAAAACACTGAGGAGCTGTCCACAATGCTGAAATAGTTTTAGCATGCTTTTCCGTTCACAGTGCGTCAGCTTTGAGTCACTGGTCCTTTGCAACCAACACAGAAAATAGAATGATTGTTTAGGGATTCATGGACAAAGAGTGGACACAGCATTAATGTCTATGACCTCATCAAATCATCAGAGCATCCTCTGTGCTTTGGTTTTCTTTCAGAACAGAATCCATTCAACTGTCTGCTGTTACACTCAGTGTCAGCCACAGAATATGGACTATGACATGGAACGATACATGCAAAAGCATCAACAGCAACCAGAGTGCATTATTCAAGTCCTCAAACAGGCTGGTTTGGTTATTCTTTATAAGCTGAACTCAAAGTCCATATACTTGTATATCAATGTTCACTTTCATTTAAAGCGTTGCTCCATTATAAAGACCAGCAATTCACCCATACTCTGTAGATGAGTTTACTTAACTTGTATGACCTCAACATTTCATACTCTTCACAAAGTAATGGCACTATTTTTATGAGTAGAGGCACATTTGCATAAAGTCAGTTCCTGTGCCAGAAAGTGATAGTCTGCAGAAAAAGTGATTACACTGCATTCTAAAGCTGCTTTCCTCAGCTGAAATAATAAAAAAAGTCAATTGCTCTATAAGAAAGACATAACTGTCGAGTTTCCAGTCTTGAGATTACAGATAAAGAACAAATAAGAACATTAAGCCAACAAGAAAGAGGAGGTGATGTAAATATTCACAGCTGTGATGAGTTGCTCCACAGATAAACATGTCGTGAAACTTTATGACAAACAATACAAGCAACAATAAACAGGGACACATTTATTTTTTCCATGACCTGATCTGTTTGCCACAAAGTAGGATGTTTGTGTCCCCATTCCTCACCAAACGTAAACTTGGTTTGGCTCCGGTTTCCCCTATGTCCCCCAAATACTAAGTGTTATGGAAGTGTGATAGTGTCTCAGGGCTCAGTATGTCTAACACCCTATTTATCATTGGAAGTCAAGTGAAGGAACCTGTTTAACAGCTACTGAGTGTGACCATTTGGAAACAATGGTTAGAAACGTCTTAATGTGTATGAATTGCTCAGGCCAAACCATGTCAACACGGGTTATTTATGTTAAAAAAGCAGCCATACAGTTAACTTTCTGTCAGCACTTCAAATCTATGGAAAGTCATAGGTTACTCACAGTTCATGCTGGGCCCCTGGACACTCGCGGTCTCCTGCTATGTCCATAATTTGTCCTAGAAGTTCACCTAACCTCCTTTAGGGCCACGCACTACGGTTATTGACACAGCTGTTTCCAGATTAACGTTAATTGGCAAACGAATCGGCCAGCAACAGCTATCTTTAGATTTCCGTCTGTTTTCAAAGTAAAAACTGGACAAACATTTGTAGAAAGGTCTATAGACTTATTTCCGACATGAAACTTCTTCAATTTACATAACGAGATGTTACACAGAGGAAACTACAACGGTACAGTTAAACGACGAATAGTGAAGTCGTACTCCGCTTCCTTTCAACTGCGCAAAACTTCACTTCCGAAAAAAACAAAAAAACTTCACTTCCGGGTTTGAAGTGGCAGACGTACGGAAAGAGCACAGAGCCATAAAGGTCTAATGAAAACTCAAAGAAGAATTACCCTCAACGTTTGACCAAATCACACGATTAATTATTGTGAGAACAAAGAATAATGTTACATATCAAATATAATATTTAGATATAATTAGTAATATACGTTTTGGTTGGATGACTTCTATGTGTAAAAGACTAGAATAAAGATTTGAAGCTGTGTTTGGCTGCTCTGTGAAAGATTGGTGCATAAAGGAGCATTTCCACTATTTTTGAAATTGAAACAGGTGTACAAGAGCTTCTTCATTTGACATGAGGCTGTTTGCAAGTCTACTTCTGCTGTCCATCAACACATTCACCTGGAACTGATGTTTGCTCTCATGGAGCCTGCTGATGTTGTCCTCGAAACATTGTGTGGCAGATACAGAGGCCCACTCTCTGATGCAATGTCAATATCCCAATAGTGTCAACAACAATCCAACTTCCCGTTAGGATGCCAGTGTCAATGTCTGCCCTGCCCTACCCTGCCCTGCCAGAAAAGGATGGAGGAAAACAAATCAAACTATTTGGTTACAGCTAGATCAGAGGATGAGTGGGAGGATGGACTGCTGAATTCCACGCTTGGGTCGCAGACTTGGACAAGTGGCTGAAGAAAGTCCCGCTCCTGTCTGCAGCCATGAGACACAAATACCCATCTCTGTTCCATCAACAGTGCAGGTCTAAATAAAGCCATGTGCTCTTTAATCATGCAGGTTGCTGAAGCCTGAGCAGCTCTGAATGCTGCATTAGACCTGATTTTCTGCAGCACATTCATTTCCTTCTCTTGCACGCACATGCAGCCACTGTACAGGCAACCTGTGCTAATAAGTTATCATACCCCCCGCACCCCGCCCCCCAACACCACACACACACCCTCACCCCACATCATAACTCCCCCTCCCTCCCTCTTTCCCCTGTAGTGCTCTCACTTGCTGCACAATTGCAGAGAAACACCAGCGTGCAGGCGAACAGTGCAGCCTCAGGAGGAGAGACACACACATGCACGCACACTCTCCAGCGTGCACGCCCCGGCACAGACAAGCAATAAAGTCTCTTCCACATGCACGCGCACCGTTAAACTCACCAGTTGGGTTCTTGTTTTTCTTGAGGCTCCTGCCACAAAGACACTGCAGCATATGCGATCCTTTGCTGAAAATGTTGTTCCAAATAAACCGCATGGATTTGGCCGAGATGGGGGAGGAGGAGGAGGAGGAGGAGGAAGAGGTGGGGGACAAGAGGCGCTCCGGATGCGGCAGCCTAAAATTCACCCACCGCATGGGGGCTGGTCCGCCCCCCTGTTTGCATGCCAGCAGAGCCGGCCAGCTGTTGGGCTCAGTTCGGCGGTGCTTCGGCCCTCCGATCTGCACCATAGACAAGAATAAGAGCAGGAAGCCCGGCTCGTCGCCCGGTTTCGCGCCCGGTTCCCCCTCGAGCCCCGGGAGCAGCAGCCGCACGTACTCCGCGTCGACGTCGTCCCCGTGCGGCAGGAAAAGAGCGACCGCTGCGGCGCTTGTCTCCGCGGTCCCCGCCTCCGGCTGCCCCAGCGGCCGGCGCTCCTCAGCGGCGGTGGAGCGGTCGCTGCTGCTGCTGCGACTGCTGCTGCTGCTGCTGCCGCCCGGCCGCCGCGGCGCGGAAAGCCCGCGGGCGCTCCTCTTCAAATGGCGTCGTCTGCCGCGCGGCGCGGGGAGAGGAGCGGCGGCGGCGGACAGGCATGCGGCGGCGCTAGCGTGAAGTCGGCGGTACGCGGCAGCGGCTGTCGGCTTCTGCACAAAAAACCATTGCATATTAGTGGAGGATCGCAGGGGTCGGTGCGTCCGTCCGTCCGTCCGGGAGGGGAGGGGTGCGGATGCCGGGTTGTCCGTCAGCAAGTCGGTGTCATCCCCACACAGCGGGCAAGTACTGCAGCAGAGGGAGTTCTCTCCAAAAAACACACACACTGATGCTCACACGCACGCCAGATGCAGAGTCCCCCTCCTCCTCTTCCTCCTCCTCCTCCTCCTCCTCCTCCTCCTCTGTGGTCAGTGGGAGCGCATGAATCAGGCAGCGCTGGAGCGGCCAGGTGAATCACTGCAGGGGATCTCTGCACTATACCACTCTGTGTTTGCTCTTTCAAAAAGTCCTCATCAATATTTCAACCCCGTTTCGGCCTCCACTTCTCAATAATCCATAAGCTCCAGTGCGCCAAGATACTGCTGCTGTCTGTCTGTCTGTCTGTCTGCCTCCTCTTCCTCTCTTCTCCTCCTCCTCACCTTCCTGTTGCAAAGAAACTGCTGGGGTGCCTCTGCGTCCTCCTCCTACTTGTCCACAGACTGGATGGATGATGGTGATGAGAGGAGCTGAGGAAGAAGAAGGAGGAGGGGGGGGGGGGGGGGGGGGAGATGAGGACCGGGTTGGCGCGTGGTCCCTCTCAGCCAGCGCGTCTCTGGTGCTTCAGCGTCTCCTCCAGCTGCGACCATCGGCCGGTGGGGCGGGAGAAAGTGCACTATCTATCTATACCCGAGCAGCAACAAAGTCCGAGTACTTCAACAGAACACAAGTTCCGCCCGGAGCTTTCACAATAAAGGACACCAACATCATGTCAGGAGGTTGTTGGAGGATGAGATTTGGGGCCTCTTGTGTCGGGGGCCCCTCTTTGGGACACTTTAAAACCCTACATATTCTCTCTTCAACTTGATCATGTGTTAAATTACTCTTAATTCTCATTTCAACATCTACCCCCTTTATGTGTGAATCAAGAACTGAATTTTACTTTACGCACGACTTTTATTCTGAAGGGGCGGTGACTTCCGGTTCGGCTGCGCAGCTTGACGCAGGAGAGAGTGTGCTCGCACTTACGTAGACATGTGGTTCCCACCTCGTCAGTCTGTGGAGCGAGTGGATGTGAACCATAACAGGCAGCAGCATCACGTTGTGGGGGAGTGGCGTCACCGATACGGGGGTTCTGCTACTTTCCATTAGAGTGCTCGCTGCTCTGCGTCAGAGAGGCGTCTGAGGGTCTGTCACTTTACCGTCAGGGCATGTGCGCACCTGTTGCACGGCTCCAGTGGAACACTGCACCGTCTCGACTAACTGATTCCCTGTGCGTGTCACTGCTGACTGGAATGAACTGATGTGAGGGGCGTACACTGGAGGAGACCACCGACTGTCCCCCTGGGCCTCTGCCGACAGGACTCGCTCCCACAGCGGATTCAGAGTGGGCTAGATGCCGCCGTGGTGCCGGAGGAGCTGTCCAGGGTGCTGAACACACACCGAGACAACATGGCCTCATAGGGAGCTCTCTACTATTCTAACGATGTCACAGGCCATTTTAAAGCCCACCACAAGATGTCACTAAATCCTACACACTTAAGAATACAGAGGGAGGTCTCTAATGTTGACATACGTCTTAGGGGGTATTTGCAGTGGATTGTGAGTCCAAATAAACGAAGGAAACCACATGGAGCAGCAGTCAACAAGATCAGAACTCTTTATTCTGGCAGAGAAATGGCGGCAAACTGTAATTAGATATAACGTCTTTTGGTGAAAGACATATTGCAAAATACACCAATGGCTCATCTATGTCTGTTTTTCATGTAAATGAGGAAAAAAAGTGACTCTGACATGATCTTTCTCAGCAAAAACGAGCATGAAAAAGAGCCAAAAGAACCCTGCAGCTTACGCACACTGATCACATCCAGCTATCTGGTGTCTGCAAGCTGAAATGACAGGATGTTTGCATTTCCTAAAGTCATCAGAGAGTCATCAAACTCTCGGGCATTACTGCAGGGTGGCACCTTTGTCTCCCTCCCCCAGCCTGTATTCATAACTTGTATTGTTTCGAAGAGCTCAAGGCTGCAGCATGGGACTGCTGTCATCAGGGGACCAATATTACCCGAGTGCACGCTGTGCACTTTATGTAAAGGTGGGTGTTTGCTATGCATGTGCACGGCAGCTGGGGGAGGGAGGGGGGAGGGGGGAGGAGGGAGGGGCGAGTGTCTCCTGTCAGAGTAAAAACCTTCCACTAAAGTAAATCATCGTTGTGTTAAAAGCCTTTCACTGCTCCCTTCATCGCTTGTCTGAAGTGAGTGGCACGTCGCTCAGACTGAATGCATGTGGCTGCAGACACCACACAGTCAATTGAGAAGTGGGTTAGCACTTATCCTGCTGCTGTATTGATCTGCTGGCAGCAGCTTGAGGGGGAAAGCTCATGGTGGTCAGTGTCAAGGGAATATCACGTAACCGCTCCCTAAGCCACAGAGTCAACTGTCAGATGAGTGGGAGTGAAACTGATCAATTACAGTATTTTATTTCAAAACATTCGCAAACTACAGTCAATATCCGTATTATGCTGACGCTTAAATCTTGAAAACCGAACCACAGTGTGACAACTACCATTCGCCATACAAAACTTGACTGTAGTACAGCCCTACATCCTGAGGAGGGCAGTGTCACTCCCATAGCGCCCACACTGCCAGAATCTAGAAGTGGAAGAAGAAATGACAGCTGCTGCTTTGAAGTGAGAAAGAGAGAAGAGTGTGTTTGATTTCAGGTGTGATGTTTAGTTTAGGGCAACAAGGTAAGTGTTTATACAGTTTGTAGTAGTGAAACCATTTGTCCAAAATGTTTCAGGAAGTTCAGCCAAGCTATTTAAAGCTAATTGATGGCTCAGCTAGCTATATTCATTTGTTTACCTTTTGTGGATGGCCAGGTAGCAGGCATAGCTAGCCATGTTAGCTCAATTCCATTTGCTTACCTGTGGTTAGCTAAGGTTAATGTGGCAAATTAACTTGGTTAACTAATGTGTGGGGCTAGGCTAGCTGAGGTTATCTGGCTAAGCTAGTAAGCATCAGTTTGTTTACCAATGTGGAGGGCTAGGCCAACTGAGGTTAGTTTGCTCAAATAGTTAGCATCAGTTTGTTTACTAATGTGGAGGGCTAGGCCAACTGACGTTAGCGTGCTCAAATAGTTAGCATCAGTTTGTTTACTAGTGTTGAGGGCAAGGCCAACTGAGGTCAGCTTGCTCAAATAGTTAGCATCAGTTTGTTTACTAGTGTGGAGGGCTAGGCCAACTGATGTTAGCCTGCTCAAATAGTTAGCATCAGTTTGTTTACTAGTGTGGAGGGCTAGGCCAACTGACGTTAGCCTGCTCAAATAGTTAGCATCCGTTTGTTTACTAGTGTGGAGGGCTAGGCCAACTGAGGTTAGCTCGCTCAAATAGTTAGCATCAGTTTGTTTACTAATGTGGAGGGCTAGGCCAACTGAGGTTAGCTTGCTCAAATAGTTAGCATCAGTTTGTTTACTAATGTGAGGGACAGGTTAGTTGAGGTCAGATGGCTAAATTAACTGTCAAGTCAGCATTAATTTGTTTACTTTTGTTGAGGGCAACGCTGCAGCAAAGCACTGTGGAATTTGACCCTCGATCAGTGATTAAATGCACAAACAACAGTTGTAATGCTGTTTCAGAGACTCTTGAAACCTCAAACCATATCACTCGTCTCATTAAACTCTCTATGGCCACTGACATGGTTCTCATTCCCCCTGTGTGCATGTGTTAGGTTCTCACCTTAAAATGAACGGGACGTCCCCCTGCAGCAAATCCACTCAGACATGGCTGCCATCTGAATCTTTCCTGCGGCCTCCCTGTATGAGTCGTCTCCACATAGGGCAGTATGACGATGACGGCGACTCTGGGGACCCTCGAGGTGGAATACAAATTAGAGAGTTGGCTTCATCTTGCCTCTACGAGGATCTCTTCTGTTCCAGTCAGGTTTCCATCCCTCTGATGCCGCTGACACCTCTGACCGGCACCTTCATGGCCTCCTCATGGCCGCAGAGTGACGTGGTGAAACAAGGTTACCAGGGGAAGTTGGAGAAAAGCCACAGGCGTTATTTTGTCCTCAGAGCAGGAAGTCACACGGGGCCGAGTCGCCTCGAGTGGTACAAAAGCCAGGAGAAGTTCACTGTGATGAGGAAGTTGACTGGGAAAGCTGCTGTCTTTGGGTCCAGCAAACATGGGTTAGTAAACGAACATTAGACCGGTCACTTGTTAATTCAATAATAAATCTCAAATCTCTAAGCCTCTAATTCCTCTTTGTAGGGTGATTTACCTGAGGTGCTGTCTTGGTGTGAGTAGAATCAGCAGTTCCAGGAAAGGTCACACAGTGGCGCTGTATGCAAAGGATCAGACCATGGTGCTGGTGGTGGAGGACCAGCAGGAACAAGATGAGTGGTACTTTGCCATTAAGAAGCTGATAGAGGAGGAGCGGAGGGATGAAGAGCAAGGAGAAGGGTTTGATGAAGAGGACGATGGTTATTGCACTCTGCCCCCTGCTGCTTCCTTCAAAGAGGTGCGATCAGATATTCTTTTTTCGAACTGAACTGAGGCTGAAATGTTGACATGCCTGATCTGTGTTCACCTCTGCTCCCTTCACTCTTCTTTCATAGGTCTGGCCTGTGCTGGTGAAGTCCAGAGGTCTGGGCCGTTCTAAGTCTTTAAGCGGCGAGATGCGGCTCTGCCTCACCGCCTCCTCTCTCATCCTGGTGAAGGTGGGTGCAGGCAGTGACCCCCCATCCGTCACCATACCTCTACTGAGTGTTCGGCGCTTTGGTCACCTGGAGGGTTTGTTCTTCTTGGAGCTCGGCAGGTCGGCGCCTGACGGACCTGGAGAAATCTGGATGGGAGCAGGCTATCAAGGTGGCGCCTTTAAAACTCAATAACAGTGACGATGTGACTCTGACCTTTTGAGGATGTGACCCTGCTCTGTCTGATCTCCACAGGAAACCCAGGAATTGCCCAGCACATTCACGAGGTGGTCAGGGAGACAGTCCACGCCCTCCGAGCACTTCCAGACTTCAGCCAGTCCCCATCCTCCAACTCCAGTCAGCCTCAAAACCTGCACCCAAAACGAAGCAGATACAAATTCAGAGACAAGTCGCTTCCTGTTAGGCCGCTGACACTACCTCCCAGAAACTCTGACACCCAGAGTCCATCACAGCCATGCACACCTACTACCACTGAATCTGAAAGTACCATGAGGTTCATGTCACACCCCAGCCCTGAGACTATCAGTGGTCATGTGGAGATGAAGACGCAGGAAGAGGAGCAGGAAGAAAGACCAGGGTACATGATCATGTCACCACAGGCCAGCCGCAGCTCATCCATGTCAGCGCAGGATGAATATATGACCATGACGAGTCCACAGAAGCACCGCCAACCTCTGTACTCATCCCTGCCCCTTGGACTTCACACATCATTCCACAGGTAATCTCCCCCCGGATCCATCACATTAGAAAGGTTCACTATAGCAGTTCAAAGAAGATTTTCACCTGTCAACTTCTCCCTCTTTTAGTGAGATGTCTGACGAGTGCTCCCTTCTGCGCCCGTTATGTCTTCAGATCACCGAGCATGGTCAGAAAAAAGAAGATGGCCGTATACAGACGAGCATCAACTCCTATCGACCTCAGGACAGACGGCATCCAGCACAGACCAGAACAACTTATTCGACGTCTTCTCTGCAGAGCTTCACCGTGTCCGACCCGATGACGAAGCCGACCCATGTCAGTCCAAAATCCAGGTCTAGTGGACTGCAAGCTGTGCAGGAGCAGGTATCTGTGGGGAGACGCTGCCTGTCGTCCTGCCTGATGTCATGCCTGCAATCTGACGATACATCCTGAATATTATGGGATCACGGCACTTCACACTGGAGGGAAATAGCTGGTTTTGTTACTTGGTCATTTAATTTCGCTCGCAATAAGTTATATATTTTTGTGTTTCTGTTTCAGTTAAATCAAACTAAATGATGTTGCAATATCATGTCATGTAATTCAAAAAAAGAATAAAGTCACATGAGGATTCAGTTTGTGTCCTTTCATAGCTGCTCAATGCGAGGCTGTGGATGTTATACTGTTGGGTGATGCTGCTATCTTGTGGTGAAGTTCAGTGTTGCACCTGAATACCCCATTCACGCCTCTCATATAGAACATAGGGTGAACCCCACGCCGTCTCTCGCCTCTCCCCTCCGAATCCAACTCTTCCTCCCTCCTCACCTACATTCATTGAAATGAAACATTAAAAAAATTTAATCATTTAAAATATTTACATACTCACAAAAGCACAAGTGATATTAATGTCTATTAAGTGACAATAGACATGGACATAATTGCACGTTGATTCCACACATTGAAGCTTTCATTTACTGATTTAACATGTGTATTCTAACTTGATCACAAACAGTAGAAAATTATATGAAGTTGTATTGATAATGTTCATTTAATTTCATTTTGTGTAATTTAGTTAATACATATACAATTCATTGCATGTTTTTGTAAATACATATAATTGTATCATATAAATATTTCATATAATTGAATACAAATGACGTCTAGCTCAGAGCTAAATGGCCACACCTGTGACATTGTTTATGTTTGTGCCTCTGGTGTATTGATCGTTGACCATCACACTTCATTACCCTGAACATGTGTGTGTTCTCCATGTGAGCTACTGAGCCACAGGCAGTTTGACTTTGTACTGCAACGTAATATATTAAAATACAATTATATATTTCGTTTGTTTGATGTAATTTATAACATTTTATGCATGTATGTCAATTGAACCGAAAACCTTGATCATGCAAAGCATGTGCTCTAGCACTGAGTCAAATCACATCGCACATTATTCAAAGACAAACTCAGTGAAGTGAGAGTGAAACGTGTATTTATTAAAGCTCTCGTGTACCATCCTCTCATGTTAGCCACAGTTAGCCCCGTTAGCTCCCGTCAGTCCGCCTCGTTCAGGTAAAGCTGCTGTCTCGTGTCTGTCAGCTCTCTGTGCTCCTCCATCAGCTGCTGCAGGTTCCTCTCAACTCTCTCTGTTGTACAGCTCCACAACATCACCGTGACAAGTAGCTTGTGTGCTCCTCACCGGCTCCTCTGTGATGCTAATGCTAACGTTGCGCACTGTTACCGCGTGTCCTCCATCTTCCTCTTCTTCCTCCGACGCTGCTGATACAAACCACACGGCTGCGAAGAGCAACATGATCTATTACGGAATATTTACAGAGCGACTGGTGCTGGAAAAAGCACTTGGTTCGTTCCTGTGTTTACGACGAGGCTGCTACCAACAGGGGTTCACATCCGGTTTGTTCTTCTCCTCCGGGGTTGGATTGTGGATTGGAGTGCACATCACAGCGAAAACACCAGAATACAAGTGTTATTCATTTCTGCCAAATCAAAAGGGAAATAATGTAAATGTCACTTATTGGACTTTTCAAAAATAAACTTGTTGAACCTTTTATTAAAATGTTGACATTTCGTCCCTGTCATTTGAAATTCAAATTGAAATCTGTTTCATATTCGTGAAACAAATGGATAATGCAGATTTCATTTGAAATATCAATGTAACGTTTACATATCTATTATTTTCCAAATATCAGAATTCTGTATTTTGTCTTGTCCAAATACTGAATATAATTGTATTCTTATATGATGAATATATATTGGTACACCATTTAGAGACACCATCATTGCTATTTTTATTTGATATCATTACTATTATCATCATTCAGTAGTTTATTAATTATTGTTATATTCATTCATATTTTATGTATCTATTTATTTGTTTAATCTATTTCTTCGTCTGCCGATCTGTCAGTCACTTTGTCGCCCTCCTGTGATCGATTAGACTTACTTTAAATGCTTCCATCTCGTAGTCAATATTTAATACTGCACATGCAGTACCATAGGGTAAACCGCCAGGAGGGGAAATACCCACTTATGTGCCAAATTCCCTCAAACTGCCCCAAAAATCTACTTGCAGTATTTAAAATTAACCACACGAGGGCGACAGTTGGTCATGACAGATTATTAATGTTTGGTCGACGGATAAAAAGATAGATAAAATGAAACTGCCCCAAAAATCTACTTGCAGTATTTAAAATTAACCACACGAGGGCGACAGTTGGTCATGACAGATTATTAATGTTTGGTCGACGGATAAAAAGATAGATCAAATGAAATGAATAAAACGAAAAAATTATAATAATGATTGCAGTAAAAAATTACAATAAACAATAACAACAATAATAACATATAATCATATGTATACAATATACGTATGTATATATATATGTATGTATGTATATACACGTATATACACTCACACACACACGCTAAAGTGCAAGTGCAGTGTGGACTGGTAGCTGGAGAGGTGCCAGCTCCTCCTCCTACAAGCATGTGAATTAGTAATAGAGTGAAAAAATTGACATCATTCATGTATGACTTCCTTTAAAATGACTGTCTGCTGTCTTAAAATTTAAGTCTGCTGCGTGAGATTTACATTATTTCCCATATATATATATATATATATATATATATATATATATATACAATATATATATATATGTATATATAAAATAATATGAAATACAAATTTTATTATTACTCAATATCTTAAAATAAAAATATAATATGAATAAGTCTGCAAAAGAAAACAGCATTTCGTATCTGGTATTTCAAAATGAATATTTAGTGTAGCGGACTTTTAATGTAAATATACAATGAGAGAAAAGAAAAGAGTAAAATACTTTGTTTATTGTATCATTAAGGATCATAATATAAGGCACACATACAGTAACTGGGGGTCGTCTCATTCATCACCATCCATCATCTCATCTACCCTGACTTCCAGTCTGTGTGTGTGCAGGACTCGGGTCAAAGGTCACAAGCAATCAGACTTAGGATTAAACCGATGCAGCTCGCAGGACGACGTCAAGCACACAGAGACATTAGCAAAAATATATTTATATAGAATTATACACCTTTTCTACACTGTGAAGCAAATCAATGATACAAAATGCAGGAAACTATCTGGGTACGTTTTAGCATCAGAGTATTACAGAGTCAAAAAATAGTAGCAGTACCTTTGTCATCAAACAGTCATAGGAAACGTACAAGTCATAAAATGCAAAAAATATTAGCTTCGAAAAACAAACAAAACGAAGACATTTTGAATATATATGTTCAGAGGAGGACGTGTCCCTTTCAGCGATAGGTCCATCAGTGAGGGAGTGTCATGGCTTCTAGATAGTTTTTGGTTCAAACACCAGATCCCAGAGTTCACTTATGCCATGATGGAGAATGAAGAGCCACAACATCATGTGGATTCTCCTTTGATTAAAACAATAAGATCATGAGAGATAAAATGTTAGAAATTGGCAAGAAAGAGGCAGAAAGATTTAAAGTTTTCACAAAGAACATTTTCTCATGTTAGTTCTGTTAGTATTTACTCTTACAAATTATAACTTGACCATAGCCTTTAGTTGCTTTTATTTTATTGTTGTATTTAATACCTGTTTAGTGTCCTCATAACATTGCATTTTTGCTTTGATGTAATGAGGCTTTGAGTAAAATTATTATTTCACATATGTTTAGATTGATACACTGTTTTTCCCTTAATTGTAATATCATAAAAATGATGTATTTTTGAAATACTAAAATGATGTGAATTCCAATTCACAGACATTTGTTTAACTCTGCTTTATCAATGTGAACTTTTGGCGTAAGTGACATTCACATTAAGATCTGATACTTTCGTCTTTTCGCTCCCAAACATGAGTGCGGACATCTTTAAATCATGTCAGGTCATGTCTGAGTCCCCGTGTTTAAATCCACAGGTGCTCTCCGGCCCCCCGAGGGTTAGTAAAGGTATCCGTCAGGGAAACCCAGGCCCTGGGGGCCCTGCTCCCCCCCATCAGCCAGGTACGGACCCTCGTCCTCAAAGCCCGGCAGGGGGAGACCATCCTCCTCGCCGGGGGGCAGGATGGCATCTGGGTCGGCCTTCAGATTGGGTCTGTGGTTGTCGGGGAACGCCATGGAGAAGAGCGCCTCAGAGTTACACACAAACTTGTAGACATACCTTTCCCCAGCCACCTGCAGGAGGAGGGAGGCACAATCACATTCATATTCAATGGAATCATTTCATAGCACAGAATCATTTCTCATCTTATTAAACCGACCAGAGTATTTAGCACTGCCCTCCTCTTCTGCCGACAACTTCATCAAAAGGAGATTATTTAAATTCAAATGAAAGCTGGAGATCTGTTTCATAAACATAACTTTGAGTGTACGTCTCAGAGTGATACTGTTATCTTTTCCGATACACATCACATACACACTCTTGTCCATCATCCTCTATCAACTACTTGTATTTTATTTATTTCATTCATTTATAAGCATTGGCTGTCAGCTGATTTGAAACATTACACCTGCAGCAGATCACATGACCACAAGAGGGAGACACATGGCTCCAGTGTGACCGGCAGACATTTCCAAATACAAAGACAAACTGTACCTTCTGCATAATACCCTTTTCGTAGTAGTATCTCAGCGAGCGGCTCAATTTGTCATAGTTCATGGCCGGTCGATTCTTCTGGATCCCCCAGAGACGAGCCACCTGAAGACAGAATTACCCATCCGTCAGTTTCCCCTCTGTTCCATCCATCACTGCATCACTACATCCAAAATATATCAGACGGTAACATCTGACCTCCTCGGGGTCAATCAGCTTGAACTCCATGTTGCGCCCCGTCCACACGATCAGGTGAGCGTTGGCCGGGTTGTCGAGCAGCGTGAGCAGGAACTGCCAGAGTTGCAGGGAGCCGCGGCGCTGGTACGGCAGAGCCTCCGTCTTCACTTTACTCTCCAGTCTGTCCGGCACCACACAAGTGTCATCGTAGTACACATGTGGATTTCTGTCGTGGATCAATCCTGTGGAGAGATGGAATATGAAATAAGAGTTAAGTTAACACAAGAACCGGAAATGTAGAAATATATTTAAAGGTTTTCAGAACTGACCCGAGTTGTTGTTCTGGTACAAGAAGGGGGATTTACAAAAAGATGACGGCTGGCAGGAGTGAACATCTGGAAGACACGCATTTTCAAAATATAGTGATAAAAAAAAAAAAAGAAGCATACATGTGAATTAAAGGTGCAGTGTGCAGGATTAGAGTGGAGAGTCAATGATAAAAAGCATAAACTCAAACACACACACCTGAGTCAAAGCCAAAGTCTCTTGGCTCCTGTTTAATGGTGACGTGATTGAAGGTGCTCTGTGGCTGCGGGGGCCCCCCCTCTGCGTACCGGGGGTCGACCTGTTCCTGTTTGAAAGCCCGAGGGACGCGGGATACCAGCGGCTCGGAGAGGTGGCGATGGTAGAGCGGGCGCCGCTCGCAGCCCGAGGAGGGGTACGGCGCGTCTGTGGCTTTCTCCGGCGGAAAGACGGGCAGGCAGGGCTCCGACAGCTGCCGCTGGAACCTGAAAAGCGGCGCCACATGTTTGTGAGTCTGAACTCATTTCCCGCTTCAAACCGCATGTGAGGCACTCGGCGATCGTCACCTCTGTTCGCTGCTGAAAGTCGGCAGGCAGCCGACGGGGGGGCGTGGCAGAGCAAACTGCTGGCTTTGGCTGTTTGGCGGGAGGCCGCGGTGGCCGGAGGGGCTGGCGGGAGGCCCGCGGCTGCCCGTGGCGAGCTGTGGGCTTGATGTCTGCAGCTGCCGCTGAAAGGGCGGCGGTCTCGCCGGAGGGGCGGGGCCACGCTGTGGTGCCGAGGCTGGAGTCAGAGCTGGCTTGTTGTCACAGGCACTGCAGAGAGAGAGGACAGGACAGGAAATAGTGACGAAAACATCCAAATCTAACCATTTCACGTGGGCGGCATCCCATAATTGCCCATACATTGGTTATACCTGTAGCTGTAAAGGCACATGTTAGTGTGAGGCGTCCTGCAGGGGGACAAGTCTTTGGACGGACTGGGCTCTCTCTTCACTTTGCTCAGGGCTGGGCCATGGAACATCACTGCAACACACACACACACACACACACACACACACACACACACACACACAAAATACACGATGCATGAATAGTGTGCAGGACTGAACAACATCTATAGCGGTTATGTATAGATAGACACAAGCAACATGGCTGCCTCAGTGGAAGAGGACCACAATTCCTGCAAGTCATCCTCACTAATCCTGCGCACTGGACCTTTACAGTTAAACTCCTTCATATGGCCTCAGAGAAGCTGCTGTCTAAACCTCCACCCTCCTCCACCCGGCACCGAATCTTTCCACTGTGGCATTTATCACCTGAGCAGTGAGTCGGTAATAAATATAGCTCTGCCTTATCTTCGACATCATAGATTCAAATTCTAAAAAAAAATTTAAAAAATAGCACAGGTAGTTGCTGCAAGAGTTTTTTTTTTGTTTTGTTTTTTTACAGCTGTGCTGCACGGACCACTATCACTGCATTGGCACAGGTCCCGGTCCGAGGGTCACATCCTGTGTTGGCAGGGTAAACACAATCACGATGGCAGCAGAGGCCTCAGGGACACAGCGGGTCACTTCGTGTCCTCAGGAGACTGGAGAACTAAGCAGGGTTACATCTCCGAGCAGATGAAACCAGTGTGTATGAAATGTCCTGACGAGCTCGTTTTCATCACGTCACCCAAACCTCTGTTGCACACTGACATGCACGTCTTACTGGGCCCAGCGTCTCTGCAGACTTTCGATATGCACATCTCAAAGCACTATGGTTCTTTACGTTTGTCAGCGACCACTTGGGGACAACATCAGGGGCTATGAATGAAAAGAACCTATAAATAAAGTCTCGCTGCTCGGCTATGAAGCCCGGCGTCATGAATATTACAGGATGAGGAGACGCAGCTACTCACAGTGACTGGACTGGAAATCGGGGACAAACTGCTCGTCATCGGGAACCTGAGCTGTTGGAGGAGAGACAGGAAATTAAAGGAGCCGTCTTCTCACTGTAACCGAAGCTACGTCAGGATTTTTGCCAGAATGCCCTTTGACCTCCCGCCAGCTGAGGAGGCAAATCTCACCTTCTGCAATCCAGATTTCCTGGAGCCGGATCAGATCTTGAAAAAGCTCTGGAAGACAGAAGTGGAACATTCATTCAGGGCGGAGATAAAGCTGAATCAAAGCCTCATCTGGACCACATGGCGACCCCACCTTCCGTGTCCTGATCCAGCTCCGTGTCCACAGACTTCCTCTTCCTGTCACTGACGCTCATTTCTGCTTCCTTCTGGAGGTGAAACAAAAAATGTACTGATAAACACGTGCAACAAATTCACTGGAGACACACGTGAGACTCATTTACACTCACGCTCTCGGGGACCACATAGGGAACCTGCTGGTCATAAAAGCCGTCCATGTTGGAGGAGTCTGCACTCTGGAATGAAAAGACGCATGAGGTGAAACCATGGTGGAACATCTCCCCCTAACACGCCCACTCGTGGTACAGGTGGTCTGGGTTCTCTCTCTCCCCTCCGCCGCCTCGCACAGGCTTTTACAGAGGCAGTAAACATGATGTCGTCAATGACCCTATTATGCAAGAGGTTGTAAAGTCAAGCGTGACGTGAGCGGCCGCAGCCGTCAGGACGATGGACTATAAAACGTGACATCCTGAGGCGCCATCTTTACTGAAACTGAAGGATGCCATGGGTTCGTAGGGAGAGAGATCTCACCAAGGTGCTGTGTGGGAGAGTTTGGTAGCACCTAGTGGTGAAGTTAGATAATGCAGCCAACTTCAGAAAGTGCCTGGCTCATTCTAAAGTAACATCTTCATTTCATAACATTACATGTGTCATTAGATGAGACCCGCACACCTTGTCATTATAAGAGTTGATGTCATAATTACAGCATCATTATGTTAGAAGTTATAATTAAAAGATGAGCGCCTGTTCCTTGAACTGAAACATTTGTCTGAAGTCTTTGTTTTTGGAAACAAGGATCAAAAGTCAGCGCTGAGCCAGGATAAGAGGAACTCAAAATCAAAGCTCAGAAATCTTGGTGTTGCCCTGGAGACGAACACATGAAAGCAGTCAGTGTAATAACACCTTAAGACATAAACAGGGATAAAAGAGTGAATGGGATAAGACAATTGAAAATGGAGGGATATATATATATATATATATATATATATATATATATATATACTCATTAGTGCCTATTTTTTCAATTTGTCATGCTATATTTTAAATTCTATTTCTGTTGAAATATTCAAAAAAAAATTCTACTGTGTCCTTTGAAGAATGTTGGGTTTTAAATAGTTGCCTTTGATGTTCCTGTGACACAACCCACGCGTGTCCTATTTGCGATGCTATAAAACGCCATAAAAGACAAGTGGAGTTGGAATGTGAGATTTGTGAATGGACTTGGTCGTGACGCACGTACGCGGGTGGGAGCAGCTCCTTGTTTTTCTCAATGAAGTGAAACTTGATCCTCACGGGGGGAGGGGGGGGGAGAGAGAGAGAGAGAGAGAGAGAGAGAGAGAGAGAGGGCACACCATTTCTCAACGGGCACCGTTGAGAAATGTGCCTTTGCCACAAGATGAACATTTCACGATCTCCGTGAACCGCCACTAACACGAGCACATACATGGACACGCACATGCATTAACCCGCGCGTGGGGAAATGGTGGCACTGTTTTTCTTTATCCTAGGAAAATGGCGTAAGCCTCTCTACGCTGCCTGCGTACATGTATAATCCAACAAAGCAGCACACAACGAGCCCACGGCACGGACACACACACGCACAGATTCTCAGTGGAATGTTAGGGGATCAAAGCAGGACTCACTCGGGTAGGTGAAGTTTTGTGGCAGCGTGGAAATCAACTCAGATCGGCTCCCCTACATCTCCTGCAGCTCCGCGACCTGAAGTTAAAAAAAGGAAAACATCCGTCTGTGGATTTTTCTCAATGAACAGCACTGATCGCTGAAGCGAACCCTGTGCGACGCTCTGATTGGCTGGAGAGCCAGGTCTATCAGCAGCCCAGCCAATCAGCGTCAAGACTGGGCTGACGTACGTGGCCTGTGTTTTTTATGAATGGCTTCATGGTTGCACGGCTCTCTTAAAGGGCCAGAGCGAAATGTATCAAACACAATGCGTAAAGAAATACAAACAAATATATGCATGTTAAAACAACGCACCAGTTGTTATAAGTTAATACATGCAAATAGATTAAATAATGCACACACACGCACGCACGCACGCACGCACGCACACACACACACACACAATATAATAATAATATGATAACAATAATAACAATAATGATGATAATAATAATAATAATGATGATAACAATAATAATTACACTGCAACATGTTTACCTGATGTATCCCATATGTTCATATCATTCACTATCAAGACTTGTTTATGGCTTTCATATTTCTATATCTATTGCTAGTTGTTGAAATCAAAGTTCACTAATAAAGCGGCATATCAGCATAATGATATAAAGATGAATACTGTTATAGCAGAGTGTACAATAAGTGTCATTTATTTGCCTCTGTAGCTTATGTAGGTCCATACATATGTATTAGTCCTTATTCACTGACTAACATAGGTTTGCACCTCTGATGAATGTCAACAGTGTTTCTGTACACAAAGGTTCAGAACTGGAGCTTCATCCTGTCAAGTGCATGTCCAGACGTGACACTGCAAATTCTCTCGCAAGGCGTTTGGATGATCAGAGAGATTCTGAATTCATGGATCCACCTCTGCACAGAATCCCACCGGGCAGCTGTGTAACAGCTCACTTCAGAATGAACTCTTTTTGTGTTCTACTTGGAAAGTGCCCGCTCAGCACAGGGAGCTGCCAGAACGGATCTGATGTGAGTGATAAAGTTTCCAGTTCAAACATGAGGCTGAGCTCAGCAGCTCTGTTACTGATTTACAGCACCTCCTGTGTATGTGTGCATCTACTACTGTGCACACACCATGTCATATCATCTGATTCTTAATATACTCTTCCATTCTAGAAGGTTAATGTGCATAAAATAATCTATCATATCCTGCAACAGGATATTGAAATGCTATCAAACATGCCTGGAGGCTGCATTCATAACGTTCTGTCCTCTGGTTCTTTGTCTCTGTAACGTCAGAACTTAACTTTTCTTTATTAACAGATGGTATTGTGCAATCATTCATGAGGGTACTTCCTTATTCTCTCCTATTCGGGTCAAAAGCTCATTGCCTCATAGTGACACAGGGAAACCACTAGGGGGCTCTTGCATTCACAGCCTTTTTAAATTGAGTTATACAGGTTAAAATGTACGAATGTTTTCTCATTATATTTGTTTGAGGATGTTTCTTTCTCTTATCAAACTATACACCACTGATACCACACACGAGGACTGGCATTTTCTGATAAGCCATAAAGTCTGCAGTTATAAATGATGACACCTCTTTGCTCACAAAGGTCACAGCTGTCCGTCAGGTAACAGTGTACTTTTATTTTGTTACGAGGACAGTGGATATTGCTGAATAGCTGGGCTCCATTATGTAGCCCCCGTGCGCCACGGGAGGCTACATGAGAACAAAGACAGCTGACATACCAGGGAGAATCCTCCCGAATCATCAGCAGCCCCCTTTTCTCTGGGCTTTACCGTCACCGAGCAAACGTGAGCAATGCAAAGCACAGGCTGGTGCAAACAGTGCTGAGCAAATCACTCCCAATATGATGCGGGGGATACGCATGGTCCCAGGGGGCAATGCTGTGTTTCGATCACGTTTGATCCGGTGAACCTCACGCAGTGTCTTTAATTTTTCTACGTCATCGCGATTTGTTTTGGAAGAAAGAAATAAACTCACACTTGATCTGCTGCAGTGCGCGTGCCTTTATTAGCAGGTAAGGTTGAGTGGAGGAGTGGGTGTGGTGGAGCGGCGTCTAGAAGTCGACCACGCGTCTGATGGAGCCCACAGACGGATGCAGCGCGCCCCACTCCGCGTGCCGCCTGTAGTCGCCCTTCTCCAGCAGGTACTGGCGCCCCCTGTAGTTGGGGTACTCGTAAAAGACCCAGATGCCTTCGTAGATCTGGGCCGAGTGGACGTCCCGGTAGCGCCAGCGCTCCATCAAGTTGGCTTGGTCCTCGCTGAACTCTAACATTTGGCCGCCAAAGTCGGGACGTTCGTAGATGCGGATCCTGTGTCTGCTGGAAGGCTGGAACGTAACACAGTAAATTAGATAACGACCGCCACGCTAAGCTAGGCTAACCGCGCGGTAAGGACTCACATATCGAATGAGGCGGCATGAGCGGATGGTATCATTGAATCCATTCCAGCTCTGATAGTTGGGGTACTCTCCTCTCATGAGGACGTACTGGTAGCCCATGAACTGGGGTCTCTCATAGATGACCCAGGCTCCGCCCTCCACGCGGATGGAGTTACAGCGGCTGAAGTGGGAGCTGAGCTCGGCGCAGTCGCTGGTGCATTCGTAGTAGCGACCCTGAAAGTTCTTGTCCTCGTAGAAGAAGATCTACAGGGAGGTAGAATGGAGTGAGCGAAGGCCTAAGCAAACAACCGTCCACGATGTGATCACAGGTCAAATGTCGGGGGCTTTAGTGCCCCCAAGTGGCGAAAGTTAAAAATCAAAAATCAAAAGATGCAGCAGCCTTTGAAGCTACACTTTCCCAAAAGTGAAGGATCAAAACGTGGAATACATTGCATCAGAAGAAAAACGAGTTGCATTACACGGGAGGACAAGTGGAGAACTCACCTTCCCCGTGCGCTCCATGATGATCACCTTGTGTTTCTATTCTGCCAATCAAATTAAAGCCACTCATTCGCCCCGATGCATCTCTCACGGTTTATATAACGGCCGCAGAAATGCATCGTCGGGGGAAACCATTGTCATTCAAATGACCTCCACATTAACTTTGGCACATTAGCTGATGCTGCAATTGTTTTACTTCATGGCCTTTTTATATGTGTTGATGCAGAAATTCTGACTCCATGTGGGTCGACTCTGGAAAAAAGTTTGATCAAAGTCTAATTCATTGCTATTTTGCTGTGAACGCACTTTATCAATATTTCCATCCATATCCCTGTACAAGTGATTCATTGTTAAAGTACTCATCATACTTATTAGTATGCAATACATGTATTCCTATTCACATTAATATTACATCTGTTTACATTATTATCATTTATGCGACTACTGTTTGCATCATGGTTTTTCTCCAATTTTACTTATGCAATGAATATACACATATAATTGTACTGACATTTTTTCAATGACTTTCTTAAAAAAACATTTTATATTTACATTATTTAGGTGTTAGGTGTTATATTCCACTATTTATGAGGACAGGCTTTGTTTTCATATGTAAAATAAGACTCTGACAAACATTACAGGTTTCATATTTTGAGGAAATCGGATGAAGCGACATTTACCATAGTATGACTTTATTTTCCTTATTGAACTTATTATTGACATCATTAGGACAAAGCACTCAGTAAGAGACACAACTTGCACGACATCCTCTGCGACTCAGTGTGACCCCCTGTGGTGAAAATCATCACAGAAGAACCAGCTCAGCGTATTTCTTGTGGAGGAGCTTGAAAATATTTGAAAGCAGCTCAATTCAAATATATTCTTCAATGTTTTCAGATCATTATGATTTGAGTTCATTTTATTCCACCTGTCTCAATGGGCTTCTCAGAACTGATACATTCCTACACTTACTGAGCAGACTTCCCAGAGTCCTCAGAGACAAACGTGAGGGAATCTGTGTCAAACTCATCCAAACCATCCTGGAAGGAAATGAGAATACTTTATTCAGCATGCTAGTTTGCACCTATCTATTAGCATTTGATCAATATTGCATATGTGCAATAGCAACCATTCGGCTCATTATGCAGAACAAGAGCAACGAAACTGAGCACATGGCTTCTTTTGTGTGACGATACAATTACAATATAAAATATTGATCCAGGCTTATCACATTGTTCTGAAGCAGCCAATCCTGTTCCCCTAAACAATGCAAATGCAAAGCGCACAGCATCCCAAAGCGACTGGCCGATGAAAACAAGGGCACTGCAGGGCGTTTGGTTTGATATGAAATGCATCAAGTTGAGTCAGCAGGACCAGACACTATCGGCGAATTCTTAGTCAGCAGTTTTATGTCTCATAAACGAAAATAAAAATAAAAACTTAAATCCACTTACCACTGTTCTGGACATTGGCCTCAGTTCATTCTTGTGTCCATATTTGTGCAGAAATTGAAGAAATGTACTCAATTTAGTCTGCAGATATCACAGTGAGTGTCTCCTGAGGTCACAGTGACTGTGACCTTTGACCTTTACCCATATGAACTGAATGCTTGTGTCATGTACACTGGAATTCCCTCCATGCACTTTAAATCTATTGAACCATCCTTGATGCGCCTTATATATTCTAAAGTGAGGTTTCTCTGTCGCCACCTTCAGGGCAAACTTATAATTGATCTCACTTTTGTGCTTTGCGCCATTTATTCAAAGGAGTGTACTGTGCAGTCACTAGCTTCTTGAGATGAAACAACACGGGGACGTAGTCAGAGTTGCTTCTCATTTATTGAATTGGTCGTGTAACATCTTTAATTGTCGGCTTGGGCTGACTCTTAATACTCTGTGATCCTCTGGATGGAGGCCACCATAGGTGACTCCGACCCCCAGTCGCCGTGCTGTCGATACTCGCCTCGCACCAGGAGGTACTGGTGCCCCCTGTAGTTGGGGAGGTCATAGAAGACCCAGGCGCCGTCGGTGACCACGCAGGAGTACGCCTCACGGAACTTGTAAGAGTCGTAGACCGAGGGGCAGTCCTCGGAGAACTCCACCATCTCCCCTCCAAAGTCTGGCCGCTCGTACAGTCTCATCTTCCAGGAACTGCCGTAAATCTGAAAGGGACAAAGGGATTTCCTCGCAGTGAACTCACGTGTCGATGACTACGACGTGAAGTGAATCGCTCTTTGAGACATATTCTGAAGCTCGCGCAAACCTCCCGAAAAAATTCAGACGTGACGAACGATTTCACATTTGCAACCAACTGCAAAACATACCTCCGCAGCGCTGACCACCGTGAACATGCACATTCCCCTTTCACAATTTCTTGGCCCACTTTCGAGCAAAAGCTGCAACTTGCTGCCAAATCTGCCGGCTACTGTGTGCTTGGTGAATCTGTTGGCTTCACAGTGTTCGCACAGCTCCGTCCTGCGCCGTTACGCATTCCTGTCTTTCTGCTCACGACCCAAACACTCGGTCTGACGGCTCCGTGGCTCAAGAACGTCGCAGGGGGACCCTTACGTTGTTTATGGCGCGGCAGGACTCGACGCTGCTGTTGAAGGCCATCCAGTGCTGGCTGTCAGCGTACTCGCCGGGCCTGAGGACGTACTGGCAGCCCTTGTAGCCGGTCCTCTCGTAGATCACCCACACGCCGCTCTCCACCAAGATGGAGTTGCAGCGGTTGAAGTACGTCTGCAGGTCGGCGCAGTCGCTGCTGCAGTTGTAGCAGCGTCCCTGGAATTTCGTATCCTCGAAAAAGGTGATCTGTGGGGGGAAAGGTAAGAGAGTCGAACCTCTTCTTGTAAACACAGGTCACATTTCTTTCAAAGTGTCTGAACGTTTTCCGTCTCACCTTCCCCATTGTGACGCACCGTAGACCTCATTCTTTGCTGCGGCTCCATCGATGTATTTATCGATAAACAAAATGTGCAGAGCGGGGAAAGTCTTTCGTATCCAAATGAGGCAGATTTGCATATCAGCAAAATAGCTCGGTGGGGTTTGATTTGCCTTTGTTCCAGTCTGATGATGAGTCGCTATCAAACACACACTGCAGCAGTGGAGGCTCAGATACAGAGAGAGGATGATATATCATGGTTTCATGCATTTGGCTTCCCTCCTTCCTGAGATAAGATGAGTTCTCGAATGGATTTGTCCACGATTTATTTGTTAGTTTCAGGAAAGAAATAAGTGTCTTTCATTTCTGTTTTACAGTCTTTTTGGGAGAGACAGCTGCGAGTGAAGAAAACAGGTAAAGCTTTCCGTTCATTCGTTGTCAGATTTAGAGCAGATTGAACAGTTTTGTTCAGTCACCGCTCAGATATTTGTTTGTCTCTTGTTTTGCTTTCGTCTCCATCGGTCCATTACAACCAAAACATGGCACCATGCTGGTAATGGCCATTTAACTCTGAAGGTTTGACATATACATGTCACTATAAGCTGTAGAGTAAAGCATGACAATCATGGATGAACACTTGAGTGCTTTTGTTTTTAGAAAGGGGGAATCCTATTCCTATCCCATATAGTCCTATTCTTAAAAGCGAATAATTGTTACTTTCAGCCGAAATTGTACAGCATTCTCAAAATACACTGTTTCTAACGCACAGGTCTTTTAATACAAACTATGAGAAGATGAATGTGAAACTTCTCTAACACCAGTTTGTTACATCACGTTTGTTTGGAAACCTTGACTTTTTAGAGCCGAAGAAATGACGTAATGGTCCTTTTCACAAATGTTTTTCAATTTCAGTTCCAGGTGAAATAACACATAACACAAATAACATCTTAAATTGCCCTGCAGTGTCAACCACTAGGCGTCACTAGTGTCGATGGACAAATGCTCTCAGACACATCAAAGTCATCAGATTATAACCTTTGCTTTATTGGTTCGTGTTCTGTACATTCAGAGTTAACAGGAGTCGGTGATGCGTCTGATGGAGCTGATCTTCGACATGTTGCTCATGCCCAGGTCACGCTGGTTCCTGTACTCTCCCGGCCTGAGGTACAGCATCCTGCCCCTGAAGCTGGGCTGCTCGAACATCAGCCAGTGGCCGTCCATGACATTGCAGGACTGGAAGTCGGACATACGGAGGCGCTCCGTCATGTTGTCGCAGTCGTCGCTCAGCTCATGCATCTGGCCGCTGAAGTTCTCGAGCTCGTAAATCCTCATGCGGAAGGGTCCCCTGTGCTGTAGGTGAGGAAGCATCGGGGACTCAAACGACGGATCGAAATATCGAGGCTTTAGGTATCGATTGTGCATCGAGATCAGGGAAATCGAGCGAGAACGTGTCGAGAAAACCGCGAGCGAGCGGGTGCATGTTTGACCACGTACCGTAGGGATCATGCGACAGGACCTGATGCAGTCGCTCATGCTCGTGCCCATGAGTCTCTGGTTGTCGGGGTACTCGCCCCTCCTCGCCAGCATCTGGTGACCCACAAAGTTGGGCTTCTCGTAGACCATGAAGAGGCCGCTCTCCACCCGGCAGGAGTTGCACCTGCTCAGGTAGGAGGTCAGCTCAGGGCAGTCGTTGCCAGTCTCATAGGAGCGACCCTGGAAGTTGCGGTCCTCGTAGAATATGATCTACACAACACAAATCAGGACATGATTCCTTCGATTGGAAAAATCACATTATTCATTATCACCAGTTATTTCATGCCTGAGCCCTATGAAGGTCTCACTTACCCTCCCCATGGCCATGAGTTAATCTCAGATGTACAGTACAGCTTCAACATCGACCCTTTTCCCTTTTTATACATTGCACAGCCGTAGCATTTCCACATGGCTTGTGCTGAAACCTTTGACTCATCACTCTATATTGTAGCAGGGTGGAGCACTATAGGATGGCTTAGCTGTATGGTAGAATGCACTATACTTATTGTGGACTGAATATGGTTATATGTATAGTTCCAGTCACTTCGAGTATATTATAGTTATATAATATCATATCTGTAAATATCACGTCTAAAATAGGACCAGACTTTGTCTAAAACAACAAGTAGTTCAAGGGTGTGCGCAGGATAACTTGGAGTGCGTTGAAAACAAAAGGCAATTAATGATCATCTAGATTTCACTTCACCTGATGACCCGATACGACCCCTGTAAAGTACATTCACCGTGCAACAATGACTATTCAGGTGCGCTTTACAGAAGGAATGCAGCCCCACGTGAACCTGGTGCTGAGTCAGGATGTTTCCAACAAAGGTAAGTGAGGGGAACCGCCATATAAAAGTCCCTCCGGGTGGCAATCACTTAGGAAAAAAAGTAAAAACCATCACCATGGGCAGGGTAATACCACTCATGAGTTTGTGTCATTCCGTGAAACATAGTTGTTTTTCGTATTTGGTGTTTCCTTTCACACGAGTTGACTGATCTTTTCCTCTGTCGCAGATTATTTTCTTTGAGGAGAAGAACTTCCAGGGTCGCTCCCATGAGTGCAGCAGCGACTGCTCCGACATCCACACGCACCTGAGCCGCTGCAACTCCTGCAGGGTGGACAACGGGTGCTTCGTGGTGTTCGACCGCAGCAGCTTCAGCGGCAACCAGGTGTTCCTGCGCAGAGGGGAGTACCCCGACCTGCAGCGAATGGGCAGCATGATGGGCATGATGGGTACGACCGTGATGGACACCATTCGCTCCTGTCGCATGATCCCAATGGTAAGAAATTCCCGATCTGGCTCAAAGGGTTTCGACCGACGTTCACCCGCCTGATGCTAACGTGTCTCGTCTCCCCCCAGCAGCACAGGGGACAGTTCAGGATGAGGATCTACGAGAGAGAGAACTTCTCCGGCCAGATGCACGAGTTGATGGACGACTGCGAGTCCCTCCAGGACCGCTTCTTCATGCCCGAGTGCCAGTCCTGCAACGTGCAGGAGGGCCACTGGCTGTTGTTCGAGCAGCCCAACTTCAGGGGCCGCATGATCTACGTGAGACCGGGGGAGTACAGGAACTTCCGTGACATCAGCAACATCGTGGGGGTCAGCTCCATCAAGCGCATCACTGACATGTGCTGATTGATTGTGACTTGTGAGAAACTGTCGCTGAAAATAAACCATATTTTCAAATATTTCCTCTGCTGTCTTTGACTCAAACATTCACAATTCACGGTTCACTTTAGCAGTAGATTGTGTTACCATTAATCAACAAGCCCCGCACTGATCATCCATGATGCTGGTTGAAGTATCGGACTCACAGTTACTTCAAACGATCACAATCACGTCCCTCCACAGCCACAACAGTCCACATCGTAAGCATCAGTCACCGACCAATTGTGTGATAGCGCCACAGACTCAATATGGACAATATATCAAAGCACACTGATTACAATGTGATACAAGTGATTATTTGAAGTGCATCATTCTGGGAGATTGTGAAAACAAGGTGGCACAACATGGCGGCCTCCACTGAGAGGAGCTATTCATGATATGAGCTTTGAGGCAGTCATTATCTTCATTATCTTACATTTTGCAATGACATTAATATTTGATCAATGAATGAAACATCGGTGTCAGAAATGTATGTTACATTTCTGCCAAAGGAAATGTAACGAATACTTACGTCTTACACACAGAACATTTAAAGCATTGCAATAATTACAAAGTAAAGAGAAAATCCTGAATAGTAAGAAAACAAGGGAATGAGTATGGAGTAAATAGCATGTTGTCATAAAATGATAAAAGCTTAACATAGAGTTCATTAGAACTCTACATTTAAGCTTGATATATAATTCTCATATCTAGCTCCACATGATGAGCTGACATTATACTACGTATGTGGCTGAGTGTGAGCTGAGAGGAAATAACATGAAAAAGCAAGTGCACGTATCTGCACAGGTTCATTCCTTTTATTTGGACCATGAGCTTTTCATCAGAGCTGCCATTTCCCCACTTGGACACGTCTCTGAAAAGTCTAGTAAACTCAACTGAAAGCAGTTTGAGTGAGGACAAATTCCTGGGATAAATATTCAACCTGAAAAAAGCTCAAATTTCTAAATTTCAGATTGTTGTTGGTTTTGGTGTGGGGGGGGGGGGGGGGGGTTCGGACTCTTGTGCAATAATAAGCAAATTTGCAAGCTGTAAATCCAGTATATTAAACCAGAGCATGGTTATAACAAGGAAATGTGTTTGAGAAGTTTTGAAGGAGCTACAGTTTGAAGGAGCTTTGTATTTTAAAAGTCTTATGCAAGGTTCTAAACTTCTTTTCATGTATTAAAAAACAATTTTTATGTAACATTTCAAGTTTTGAAAGAGTCGGGCATGATATTTGTCCATGTATAGGATGAATATAAGGAATAATGTGACACAATATCTGTTCAAATGTTCTCAAACATGACCCATCACATAGCAGCAAAATACCTTAGTGCAAAAATACTATCACTTCCAACTTGTATACTTTCTATACTATTATTTTTATACATGAGAAAGTTGCTCATGCACATTCCAATCAATTATATATATGTATATATGTATATGTATATATATATATGATAGTATGTGCAACCCACCATTTAGTCTTATGGAGAAAATAATGGTGCAGAAAATACAAAAGTACTGCAATAACAAGACTTTGCTTTGTTAGAGTTAAATCCACAGCGGTACAGTTTAATCAGAGTGAGTGCACATAATACAGTCGGGACCGAGGCCAATAAGCTGACTCGCGTATTTCATACAATCGAGCGGCAGATTCTTTTCATGTCACATGATGCATAAAAGCCTGCGCGGCCGTGAGAGGAACAACAGAAATCAAAAAGCTCGACCATGAGCGGAAAGGTAACGTCGATCTCGCACCCACACATTTACCGAGCTCGCACGCCGGCGTGCTCTCTGAACACTGCCTGCTTCTCTCTCGCCAGATCATCTTTTTCGAGGAGAGAAACTTCCTGGGCCGCTCGTACGAGTGCGTCAGCGACTGCTCGGAGATCGCCTCGCACCTGAGCCGCTGCAGCTCGTGCCGCGTGGAGAGCGGCGCCTTCATGGTCTACGACCAGCCCAACTTCACAGGGCAGCAGTACCTCCTGACCAAGGGCGAGTATCCAGAGTCCCAGAACACCATCGGCTTCAATGACTGCATCCAGTCCTGCCGCATTGTCCCTGTGGTAACTATGGCACCCGAAAACAAACGATCGAACTTTTGTATATATCGAAGTGGGCTTGACTTTGTAGTAGAGAGGGGTAAAGAGGTCACACCCTCCAAAGAGCGCCGAACCAGTTGTTGTAGCTCTCCCAGTTTCATGGACCTTTTGCATTTTGCAGCACAAGGGGCCCTTCAAGATGAGGATCTACGAGAGGCCTAACTTCGAGGGCCAGACGCAAGAGATAACCAACGACTGCGACTCCATCCAAGACCACTACAACATGCCCGACACACAGTCCTGCAACGTGATGGACGGCCACTGGCTGATGTTCGAGCAGCCCAACTACGAGGGCCGGATGTTGTACCTGAGGCCCGGCGAGTACAGGGACCTGAGGGAGATGAGCGGCGATGACATGAGCTTCAACTCCATCCGGCGCATCACTGAATCTTAAGAGAACCAAACAAAAAAACAGAGATAATTTGTTTTTATTAACTTTAACAAGTTGTCAAAGTGATGAGCAGGAAGAGAGAGAAGCCTTGTTTTCATCCTGTGATTGTTGTGCTTTGTTTGCATGTAGTTGTACTGTGCAATCCAGCCACGAAGAATTTACCTCTTTTACTGTGTGACACGCACAATAAATCAATAAAATGATTTGCAGCATATCTTTGGTCCGTTGTCCTCAAGGTTCCAATGAATATAAACTATAACTGTGTTCTAATATCTCAATAAAATGGTACAACATTTACAGATAACAATATGCAGCCACACAAATGTAAATATTTCACATCAAAAATGATCAGTGCACATTACAAATCATTCACTTCCTTTCTTAATAGAAACTACATAGAAATATATGAAGTATATTCTCATAAATATTTGCAACTACAACATTCAAATCTAAATATCCTATATTTGTTTTGGCTGAACCAATTAAAATGCTGTGTTCAATGACAAGCATTCAGTGCTACTGTTAACTTGCAGCAACCTCCACTGACAGCAATTGAACTCTCACATGAAATGATTAAAATACTAATACCTCACATTTAGAATGCTATAGAATGTGCTGTCTCACACTCGTATGCCTTTGGCAACAGAGCCTTTAAACACACGAGGGTGTGCAGACACAAGACAGTGGTCTTCACTGATTTGAAGAATCCACAGAAGTAAATCCCTATTTACAAAGCAGTGCCAGTAACAGCTGATGCTGCTCTTCACTGGGGGCTTTAACAGTCACATGCCGTTCCCTGAACATTGGAAAGCGTAGCTGTGGGACAGAGAATGCCACCGAATGAGGGAGTGAGCCCAAACAAAAGCTGCTGACACAAAGTAAAACAATGGGCTTTTAAGTGTAACTCATATAAAAGGTGGAGCGGTGCGGCCGGGAGAGGCAGTGGTTCTTGTCGTTGTCGTTGTCGTTGAAAAGAAGTGTCGTGTTGAGCATCGAAACGATAATGCATTTGCAAATTCAAATTTCAAATGTATAAAATTATAACAGAGCAATTGTGCGATGTTGCGTTGTTTAAATAAAAGTCAATTGCATGAATCTATATGAAGACAAATGTTGTATATGCACTGATGAAGAATAAAATGGAACCATAAGAATGAGTTTCCCCACTCTGTCTTGTCTCAAGCTCAAAGTCACAAATATTTAAATTTATTGCAGTTCATCACTTTCATTTATATACTCATTGTCAACTTGATCAAACTCAGTGTCTGCTGCCAGCTGATCTGTTTTCATCGCTGCACAAATCAACAAGAGACATGCTCCTGCCAGAAAGAGCTGACGAGCTGGCACATTGTTCTGTAACACAATGACCTGGGTCATCTATGGGTTATAAAGGCAGCGTGGGGCCCACAGCCGCCGTTACACTGAGACCACGGGGTAGTCGGCAAAATGGGAAAGGTAAGGCGGCTCGTTTTGCTCTGGTCAATCTGGAAGAGTGTTGAATCTGAAAACCACACCTCTGTGTCTAGATAATCTTCTACGAGGACAGAAACTTCCAGGGTCGCAGCTACGAGTGCAGCAGCGAATGCTCGGACCTGCACTCCCACTTCAGCCGCTGCAACTCCATCAGAGTGGACAGTGGAGACTGGATGGTCTACGAGAGGCCCAACTACACGGGCTACCAGTATTTCCTGAGGAAGGGCGACTATCCGGACTACCAGCGCTGGATGGGATTCAACGACTGCGTGCGATCATGCAGCATGATCCCTTCGGTAAGACTCCGAAGTTGATAGGAAACTCTTGGGACGAGATTGAAACGATCCCTCCCCGTCTTCTCTGCAGCACCAGGGTTCCCACAGAATGATGATTTACAAGCGCCCTGAGTTCGGAGGGCAGATGATGGAGCTCACCGACGACTGCCCCTCACTGTTCGAACGCTTCCACTTCAACGACATCTACTCATGCAACGTGATGGACGGCTACTGGATCTTCTACGAGCATCCCAACTACAGGGGGCGCCAGTTCCTGATGCGCCCCGGGGAGTACAAGAGGTTCATCGAGTGGGGGAGCATGAGTCCCAGAGTGGGATCCATCAGACGCATCACGATGTGAGAAAGCTGCTGTTTGCACTCTATGTATGTCAAGTGCCATCAATTAAACACTGTTAATAAAGCTACACAACCACTACTGTTCCTGTCATGGCTCATTACTTTTGCTTGAAGCGTAAATATTATTATTATATGAGAAGAAGGAGGAGAAGAGCTGGCAATAGACAAAAACACAAACAAAAGAAGAACGATGCGACTCTCGGATGCAGAGATCAACAAACGGTTTCAGCTCAGCATCTTTATTGAGAACAGAGAAATGAATTGAGGTTCACGAGACTCCTAGTTGAAGTCGGTGATTCGCCTGAACGAGCCGATCCTCGGACTGGCGCCGCCCCAGTCACTGAATCTGCGGTACTCGCCGGGCCTCAGGTAGTAGGGCCTTCCCCTATAGTTGGGCTGGTCGTACAGCAGCCACTGGCCGTCAACGACGTTGCACGAGTTGATGTCGGACATACGCAGGCGGTCCTGGACGTTGGGACAGTCGTCGCTCACTTCCTGCATTTGGCCGGCCATGTCTGGACGCTCGTACAGTCTGATTTTGAAGGAACCACGATGCTGCAGGAGGAACAACATGCATGTCTCTTAGTAACACCCCTTAAATGTTACATCTAATATAATGTATTGGTTGATACAAACAAAATGATGTCAGAGTTGCCATCCATTGCCACATCAATCCCGGTCTTACCATGGGAATCATGCGGCAGGAGCGGATGCAGTCATTAATGCCAATCATGCGCTGATTGTCCGAGTACTCCCCCCTGCGGAGGAAGTACTGGTGGCCCAGGTAGTGGGGTCTCTCGTAGACCATGAAGCAGCCGCTCTCCACCCGGATGGAGTTGCAGCGGTTGAAGTAGGGGTGCAAGTCGGCACAGTCGCTCATGGACTCATGGTGCCGACCCTGGAAATTCCTGTCCTCGTAGAATATGATCTGTTAAATGTTGAAGCGTAGATTATTTTGTGATCGTCCACCGACAGATCTACATGTTTGAATTCTATATTTTCAGTAGTAACACATTGTCAGCTTACCTTTCCCATGGCTTTTTTTTGTGTGGGGCCAGACTGACGCTCAATAGTCCCTCTCCACACCTCTGTCCTTTTATATAAAGTTGCCGTGTGATGATGAGGCATAAAGTATTGTCATACAAATGGGTTTCATAACGCATAATGTATAGTGATGCAGCGCGCTGTGATGGTGACTTATTGTCCGCTTTTCACATGTTCATCACTATTGATAATAAACACGGCGGCATGCTAGTAACCCCGGGTCACCGCTCACGGTATCAGCAAAACAACAACAGGCATTATTTGTGTGCGCCACATTCAAAAGCTTCCAAACACCAGAACATACCCCTGCCACAATACATACATACATAACACACACACACACACACACACACACACACACACACACACACACACACACACACACACACACACACAATGAGCCACTGTACACAAACACTACTGCACCTTACTACTATGATTTCATATTCAAAACAACAAACTATGATGTAGTTTCTTCCTCCTTCTTGGTTGTGTTTTCTATACGTTTGAACTGTTTATGTCCAAAAATTGCAGTGTAACCATGGTGATATTTGCTTTAGGCCCACTCATGATGGATGTGAGGCTAAAGTCATAGCATGGATTGTTAGCTTGTGTATTTTCTTGTGGCCATAGGGCAAAGTGTATATATTGGATTGATGCTCTCTACAGTGCAGAACCTAATACACTGATTATGAGTGGTGCAACATAATATGTTTGCAAAATGGATAAGCATTTCAGACTTCATTTTCTTGACATATATCAGCATAATATTTGATTTGAAGTCATTACTGTCTGTTTTTTGAAGTACATCTGTAATGCATTGCTTTTTGTGGCTTTCATATACATTTCCACAGTTATTGTTTTAAGTAGTATTAAGCTCATGATGCATATACAGCTGACACAGAGACACACCAGTCAGTCTGAGGTCATGAGATTCAAACTTTTGTCATTTGTTGCCATGGTCTTGATCCCATTCATACAGATCAAAAAACCCTGATTCATCAGTGCCTATAGCCTGGCACTGTAGTGATGCCCCCCTACACAAACACACACACACACACTCTTCAACTTCCACTTGGTTCTACCCATTGGAATACATTTCGGGGTGTTGGACGAAATAAACTTTGATATTTGTGGGATACAGACAGATAGAGAGAGATAATAAACGGTCAAAGAGCCAATAAATGATGTATGTGTTAAATCAATGGAGAGAGAAGATAAAGGGACATGAGAGGTTGAGGTGCTGAGTGTGTTTGACCTATAAGAGCTGGTTTGATGCTGTGTGTGTGTGTGTGTGTGTGTGTGTGTGTGTGTGTGTGTGTGTGTGTGTGTGTGTGTGTGTGTGTGTGTGTGTGTGTGTGTGTGTGTGTCTGTGTGTGTGTCTGAAAGCCCTGATGAGTCAGGCAGGTACAGAGAACACAAACAGCAGATTCTGTGGAGATGAAAGGTGACATGCCAGGCCATGGTACAAAATATACATATTTATAGATTTAGAAATAGCAGAATAAGCAGAATTGGGAGGAGGAAGACTGTCACAAGGTAAAATAAGAATTTATTGTATTTCACGAAAAACATTTCTGGGACTGAGTTCTAATAAATACTGCATAAATTGAGTCTCGGACCTTCTTCCAGCGGATCGGTGACCGTGCGTTTTCTGAAATAACTTTTTTATTTATTAAAATAAAATTATTGTTTCACGATACGAGGACATTGAGGATGAACATATTTGAAAACTATCTCATATTAAATATCAATATATGGATATTAAACAGTCATTGCCCATTTCATGCAGTTGTGGTCATTTGCTGCTATCTCGTGGTGATTATTAAGTACTGCAGATTGAGTTCAATCTAATCACCAATAGAGGGCGACAAAGGACTATTATTGACTGTGTCCTGTATTTGCAGGCATATTTTTCAAAATCTTTCATTAATAGAATTTCACATAATAATAATCATTATTACATTATAATGATTATCATTAAAACACCTGTAAGGTGTATATATATATATACGAAAAAATGAGATTAGAATTACAGTTAGAGTTTTATAAAATGTTCTTCTGAACAAATGCAAATCATTAAACATGTATATTATTATCCAGGTAATTGTGTTATATTTTATCTATTGTATTATATTCATGAAAAATGCTGATTCGCTGTTGATGCATTAACAAACATCTTTTTGGAATCAACCTTCCATGTGGCATTTCCTGCACTCACGTCTCTCTCAGTGTGTTGTGTTCGATTCCCATCACTCCAGATTGTTTGCGCTCATCTGATTAATGCGGGGCCGTGCCAGTACTTGTCAAAGATTTCCAGCTTGTCTTAATTGCTGGGGTGAATTTGCCAACAAGTTCTGACTGTGCACAATGAGAAACGCATGTTTGATAATTGCAGTAATTTACCAACTAAAAGTCTCTTTATTCTGCCTTAAAGTCATTTGACACACAAAGTGCAGCTTGAACAACTGACTGAGTGGTCAGTGGAGATGGAGTGATGGAGATTAGACTGAAAACAAAAGAAGAGTTTTTATTTCACTCTTTTGAGTTTGGATCTTTATGTTAATTAGTTTTCCTGATACATTTTGTTCTCTTCCATCTTCTTTGTTTATTTTTCTTCCCTCTCCAACTTCCTCTTGCTCCTCCTCTTGATCTCCACCTTTACCTCTCCTTGTCTTCCTCTCTCCTTCCTCCTGTTCTTCCTCTCTCCTTCCTCTTTCAACTCCTTCTCCTTACTTTCTCTTGCTTATCCTTCTCTTTCCTTCCTCATCTCGCTTTTCTCCTCTTCCTTCCCCCGTCACTTTTATGTAATACTGCATCATCTGTTCTCCGTCTTCCTCTTTTTCCCCTCCTCTCGCTTTGGTCCACGATCATTCCCTCTTCACTTAAGTCAACAGTTGAAGGTACAGTACTTCACACTTTCCTAATTGCTTGTCGGGACAGGAATCATGTGACATCATCTGAAGAGGCAGTCCCTAATCCAGTCAGCTGTGGTGGCTCCCGTTAACACACCTTTCGATATAATTCATTATTGTAGTGAATAATAATAATAAGTGAGAATGGTTGATGATGAACGCATTGTCGTGTCAAGTCTTGGTTTGTGGAGAGTAGCTGAAGCGTGGGGTCAGATATCAGGTCAGACGTGTGTGTGCTGCAGAGAACAGGCAGCTTCACCTCACTGGGTCAGTCAGTCAGACAGTGGTGGAGACAGAGGTTGATGAAAAATGAGCCATAACAGAAGGGTTCCACTCTGCCTATGTAATTACTCTACAAATCTCTGATTTCCCCTCCTTCATCTGCAGACTATTTATAGCCTCCACATTCCTCCCGCAGAATGAAATGATCTCTTAGAGACAGTACAATGCCAGAAATAACAGGTTTGGACAAACATTTGCCGAGGCGTGGTGGGCCTGGCTGACCATTACTGAGTTCCACTGTGGTTTCACTCTACTGTTCTACTCCCCCCACATCTCTTTATTCATCTGTTATTCTAAATGGCAGGGGGCGGAGCCGGAGGGGGGGGGGGGGGGGGCAGCGTCTGTAACTGGGGGGGGGGGGGGGGGGGGGGGGGGGGCAGCAGCGGCGGTGGAGTAAGATGTGATGCTTCCACAAAATAGCTCATGTGAACCGGGACAGAGTCACTTTGTAGTTCGGCCGGAGGGTACATTCTGATTTGATGTTTTAGTGTGTGAGAGAGAGTAAGGGAGAGAAAACACACACACAAACACACACCTTTTTGTGTGGGAACACTCAGGTGACAACAGGGAACACAGCTTTCTCTTTTAGCGACGTTTTGTTTACAATCACAGCCTTCACTTCCAGAAGGACATGTGGTCCGGGGTGTGAGAGAATCTTTCAGTATAAGGGAGACCTGACCATTCTATTTACTGAGATTTTATTTTGAAGCTGTTTATGGAAATATTGATTCACGGCTCACAAGATATTATACACAATAGGTCAGGTAGATTCAAAACTATGTAATGTTCTTTGCCAGTGACGGCCTAAAGGTGAAGCCAAAGTGTCTAGTAGGCCCCCTACTGACTCCCGACAACTACTAGGTCCTTAAAGTACCAACAGACATGGAGTGTGAGGTGATGGATGCTCAGGCGCAATCATGCAACTCCACCATTAGATGACATCTAAAGCCTACACACTATCCCTTTAATTTACAGAGATGTGTCCGTCTGATTGTGTAGGCTTTGGGAAATCCAGGAAATCATACTGTTAAATGATGCACATGATGGCATACTGAGGTTTTGCTTGATTAAGAAAAATGACAGTATATAGTGTTCCCATCATGATATCGCTGCATCAGTCCTTTAATGTTCGGTGTCAGTGTGGACGCTCTGTGTGTTCCGGTCCTGACAGATGGAGATGAAGCTTGTCTTATATGCGATGTCTCCTGAGGGGTCACGCCTCTGAGGAGAAACTGCGAGAGTGTGGTTTCACTTCATGGTGTGAGAGAGTCAATCCAGGCATGACGATGTTCCAGGGATCCTTTCCAAGATGGCTGCTGAGTGGCAGAGCTTACGTTTGCGAGCTGTTCTCGTAAAGTAAAGTCCATGTGTCAGTCACATGGCACACGCAGTCTCACAGTATCACTGCTGTCCCTCGTCTGGCTCCGTCTACAGCGGTTGTTTGTCCCTTTGTGAAAATGCTGCACCACAGTATTGTTGCATTCCACAGCGACACCCGTTGATTTCTCTAAATGTAGACATATTATTTAGGGTTTTATACGGCTATAGTTAGTGGGTGTGTCCACGCTGACCTATAATAAAGTAAACACACTGAGCTGAGCTTTGGCCACTGAGTGAGGAGTGAGGCCAGCTCGACCTCGGTGTTTGATTTCATCTCAGACTATCTTTATTGAGTTCTGAAGATGTCAGGCCGTGATGCCTCTGGTATATGTAATCTCAGATTAGGATGGGATTGAAGTTATCTTCGTGTAAACCTTTCATTTATGTGAGGAAAGTTCAGTAAAGGTGCACACTAAAAGTTGTTTCTCTCACCTTTGAACTGCAGATAAAGACGGAGAACGTGTCAGATCTCCCAAAGTGAAGCCAAAGCATCTTGAGTCATCCCTGGTGTCAGACCTGGATGGAACTAAAAATACAAAGTACATGTCAGATTTCACTCTCTGTCATTTTAAGAGGTATTATTCCACATTTCTATATCCATATTCAAGAGTAAATACCACACATATGTCAATACTGCACAGTTTATAAATATGCAAAATGACATTGAGGGTTTACAATGGTTGTATATATATACTTAAAGTTGTAGTGACCTCACCTCCCTATATTTAACATCTGTGACTCAAATCAGGTCTAAAAGTCATGTGGGATCAGACCAGCAGATTGTAGCCAACTGTAGCTGTACTTATTTACTAGTTTCTGCTCCATATGACATTTTGAATAAAACATCCTTCATCAGGGAGAGTGACAAAGACCGAGGGGACGACAAGTGGAGTCATTCTGCCATCGTTTCTGAAAGCAGCATCATGAATTATTGGGCAGGAAAGATAACACTAATTCTGCATTAGATTCACGGCCCAGTGCACCTGCAGTTTCAACCACAACCCACACACACACACACATACACACACACGCACATTTGTTGCCCTGCCCCTCATGACACCCTGTTGTTTGTGTTTAGCGAATGTAGGTCAGAAATTTGTGTGTGTGTGTGTTTGGTGTACATGGCGGCAACGGACTGTGCTGTGAAGGTCTCCTGACACAACTATGAATCTACACACACACGCGGACACACACGCACACACACATGCATGTAATCCAGCGGTAGGTCAGATTAATATTTCATTTGGCTGATGGACGGCGTCTGCTGCTCCGTGAGCCAAACATCATTACAACACAAAGTGACTTAACTCTAATTAGAGCTGAAAATCACATTAAAGCTGCTGGCTGATACAGGAAGTGGCTCACCTTTTCCCATCATGCTCGGCTGTCGGGGCCCCTGGTAGCTCTGCCATCAAATGTGCTATAAACATAAAGATAATTACACATGAGGATACAGTAAACAGATGTGAGTATATGTACTAACGGCACAGAGAAGTAATTACAGGAAGGAAAAGTGTTGTGCTGTTTACTTTTGTTCGTTTTTATTCGTCACTGATGCAAAACAAAAGCATTATATTTCCATTAGCAGTTCGACCTGTGTGTGTGTGTGTGTGTGTGTGTGTGTGTGTGTGTGTGTGAATGTGTTTGTGTTTGTGTGTATTATTTATGAATGATGAGGGAGTGAACAGCTCCACTTTGGTGACATGCTTTTGCACTTGAATTGAATGTAAGTGGATGAATTCACAGCTTCTTTGTTTCCACGGTTCCTCCCCCATCTCTTCTCCTCTTGGACCAAATGAGAGATTCAAACCTAATCATTACTATTGATTATTGGTGACAACGATGTAGCTTAAATGATGTTTAGATGGCACTTAAAGCTCGCATGTTGGAAACTTTCAAACCCCGCCCCCGTCCATCCGTCCCCCTGCACAGCACCATGCTTCACCCGTGGCGGGCGTCGGAGATGTCCTTGTTTTCTCCTCCCTCCATCCCTCCATCCCTCGCTGTGTTTGGGCTGAACAGATGCCAGCGCTGGGTAAAGTCCTCTCCAGAGGGGCTGCCAGCAGCATATTGGTTTATAATTAATGAAATTAGGGTTTGCTGTCTACTGAGGAGGCTTCAGTCCCAGTGTAGGATAGACTGCTGCCTGCCAGGAAGACAGACGAGTGGAGCGAGGGAGGAGGACATACACAGACAGACGGGTGTAGAAGGATCAACATTATTTACAGGAAACATGCTTGAGATCTTCATTATCGGTTTTGAATTAAAACTTTAAGTGTTACAATTGCAATAATGAGTTCAGAGGTGAAAGGCCAATGCAATATTGTCCCTATGAACGTGTTTTTTAGATGAGAACATCTTTATCAATGTTCAAATCAAACACTAAGAACGTCACCTCTTCTTTGTTTTAGCCATTCAAATCAGCAACGAATCTCTTGTGTTTGCACCCGAGGAACAAAAACACCCCGTGGAACGCTACATGAAATTAAATTGTCATGCTACACAAATACAGATGCATGTTAATTATTGAAAGCTGAATTTATAATTTGGCAGGTTTTTGAATGAAACATTTATGGTGTTGCACGGATAACTGGGTATTTATCAAGCAGCGTCTCCGAGGCGACGGGACAAATAACGTCCTGACCTGACGAGAGCTTTTTGACTTGGACGCGTGCAATTGGTGCTGCTGACACTTTCTATTCATGAGTCCCAGCGAGACTGAAAGAGACTGATAATTGGAACAAATCCATCATTAATTTTATTACCTATATCTGCACGTCTGCTATGGTGACATGTCAACGTGTCTTCTGTGAAAGATGGACTACTGTGCTTCTGTGGAAACACACACACACACACACGCACACACATGCCTATCCATGCTCACTAACTGTATTTCAGTCACTTGTGCGTTCTCTTCCCGCAGTTAATCCAGTTAGAGCCGCACAATCAGGCAGCAGCCGTTAATGCTCCCCTGCTGTGTCCCGACACAGCCCAACCTTCTCCTATCTGCTTCAGTGGGACATGTGGATACGTAGTGAGTGTAGACCTCCTGTTGCCATGATCACTGCCGATTGAAAAGTGCATGTGGGATTTGGTGAGATGCAAGTTTGTGCTCTAGACACTCCCAAACTCTGTTTACTGGAAGGTGAACATGATGTTACAGATGAAGGGACGAATGTGCAGTCTGCAGCTGGATGAGGTGATTGACAGGATCAGAGGAGTTTAGAGGAGCGACTGGGAGACAGATGATAAACACCAGGGCCTCCAAGGGAGGAGAGGAAACAGGAAGTTAATGTGAACGCGGAGGCTGATTATGTATCGGGATACATCTGTGTGTCTTAAAAGAAACACACATACATGATTGTGTGTGTGTGTGTGTGTGTGTGAATGTGCACACTCTCTGTTTCTCTGCTGTAGCTGCAGAGCCAACTCTGAGGCATCACCTCCATCCTGAATCCTGTTTGTCTCAAGCTTCACTGTTATGACATTTGTGTTGGATCACATCGTAAACAGGCAGGGTGGCTGAGCTCTACCACTTACCGGTCTAATTGTTTGCAGTTGTCAAGGCTACAACTATGTGATGTCTGCTCTGGGACTATGTTTGTGCATTATAAGTGTCTTTGAGTACGATATACAAGAAGTACACGTGAGTGTGTGAACTACAGAAACTTCCTGTCTTTGTGTACATACTTGTAAAGTATTGCACACTGGTGTTAAGATAGAGGAAGAAAAGAGGGACAGAAGGAGGGAGGGAAGAAAACGTAGAGGAAACGGAAGAAAGCAAATGATGAAAAGAAGGGGGAAAGAAGGAATTCATTTCCTTCCTTCCTTCCCTCTATCAGGAAGGTAGAAGGTAGAGGAGGGCAAGGTCTCCTCCACGCCCTCCCTTCTTTCCTCCTCTCCTACATTCACGGAGGGAAGGAAAAGGTTAAAAAACAGAAAAGTCTGGAGCCCAGACGCAGCCTGTTGTTCCTTGTGCGCCGCAGACGCAGACGGAGGAGCACAGCGACCAGCGGAGCGTACTGAGCTGTGGCTCCGTGGTGGCATCGCGCAGGAACAGCCGGTGTTAATCCAACCCAGTAATGGTTCAACAGGCTGCGGTGGGGAACCGGTGGAGGAGGGAGGCAGCGTGAAATCCCAGACACCTGGTGGATCATTGTGCACAAGAGTCTGCAGCTGGTGTCAGGAGCCCACTGCCACTGGGCACAGCTGTGCCTCCCTGACAACTCTGCTTGGCTGAGGACGGCGGCGAGGTCACAACATGGACTCAGAGACTGTTTAAAGAGTCGAGACGTCCGCTGTGTTCCGATGTTATGTCTTATCTACAGTATATAGAGGTTAATAGAGGGCATTTTGATTGACCACTTCAATTTGAAATAATCATGCTAAGCTGAGTTGTCGTGAATTGGAGCCCTAATGCTTGATTTAACTTAAGATTTAAGAATGCTACATTTGCCATTAACCAATTTTTTTTTTTCATTTTGCAGTCATCAAAGTTTGAACTTGGTGGACATGGTGTGAAATCCAGGGTGGTGAAGCGCGCTCGCTGTGCAATGACACAATTATTCACAGAGCATGAATCGAGCCGCCGCTGCCTTATGTAACCACACGTTAGATACAATTGCTCATTTACTCTCACTTTATCTTTCTGGTCAGAACTGAAGTGCTGCAGCTCAAACTCCAAACAAACCGATGAATAAGCCTGTCTCTTGCTGCCTGACGACAGACTCTAAATGAGTCTTATATTTCTGAAAGTGCAGGGGACCCAGTAAACAGCCGTGTGGGACTCTAGGAGAATCATTGTTCATGATTCACATGATTTACACAGTAAAGTCTATATATGAATAAGTGTGACATAATTAACTTTGAAGTTAAATATAAAATCTAATCTTTCTCATAATATTAAGCTACGAAAACTACTACCACATGTATCTAAGAAACCCCCAAAACAAATTTTACAAATGACATCACTGCAAAACAGAGCCTGAGCTCTTTAATTCAAATGTATTTGATGGTAAGATTTATATTACTGCAAATATAGCATTTTAATAACATTTAAAAGTTCAACGCTATTAGCTTTTAAATGTTTTTCATTTTCCTCTCAGTGTCTTTTTGTGGGTGACAAAAATGCAACATACCATTTAGAGGCGCACATCAAACCCCGGCGCTCGGCCACTAATGCAGCGGAGCTGCCATAATTAAATGTTTGTTTTTGAAGAAGACGTGATGTGGTGGTTTTCTGACTCGTTTCATCTTTGGGTGTTGGAGGGGAGTTCTCCCCCCATCTTTGTGTATTATGGCCAAAGAGTTGTGATGTTTAGTGTTACCATGTGTGGCCGATCATTGTATGTGACAACACCTCTAATATCTACCAGCGCAGTTCACAACAAACAAAGATGTTGGCTGGCTGTCTCACTTTTTCATCCACTGTTGTTGATGTCAGGCTTTAAACTTGTTTCTCTGTCATTTGTCAAAGTGTGTTAGTTTCGTAAACGACAGCGGAATGAGGCTGCTTAACAAAACCATGACAAGGAAACAGATCTGAGCAAGAGGGGGAAGGATTCTATATTAAGCACTAAATCACACACACTCAAGCAAGTCAGATAGATTCTCATTCTCCCAAAACATGGTCACTGCGTAGGGCCTACAAATAACCCTGGTCCTCTCAAAGATAGAACCACACCTTCTCTCTCTCTCTCACACACACACACACACACACACACACACACACACACACACACACACACACACACACACACACACACACACACACACACACACACACACACACCTAAAGACCCTCTCTATTTTGGTAATCAAATATGATGAGTTTGTCACTTTTGGAGTCACACTCAAACTTTGTCCATTGTGCAACGTCTACTAATTGCATACAGGCAATTGAGCGCACAAGCACGCACGCATGTGCGCGCACACACACACACACACACACACACACAGCCACGTGTTGACTTCACTGATAACTGTTGTGTTCAATGATGCGTTAAGTGCTGCCGCTGCGAGTATTAGCCTGTTTATCAGAGTGTGTATTAACGTGCTGCAGAGCGGAGGCTGTAGGGGAACAGTGTGTGTGTGTGTGTGTGTGTGTGTGTGTGTGTGTGTGTGTGAGCGTGCTTGCGGGCACAGGTGTGTTTGCAAGCTCCACAGAGAGCCTTCTTCCCTCCATAACCCCTATGCCCCTACTCTGAGCATCCTGGGTAATATCAGCTCATGGAGCACCTGCGTCCCTATCCCGCTACACACACACACCTCTAATGGCCTTGTATCAGCCTGCCATACGCTCTAATAGCCAGCTGTGTGAGCAGGAATCCAGTGGACCGTACCGACACTCACTGATGCAGTTGTAATATTAGATGTGAGTTAAGTCCAATTAGTTCTAACACACACACACACACAGACACACAGTAAAAATGGTTGCTTAGCTTGTTCCCACTTTAGTACAAACTTCTCTAAAAGGAAAAACTTTGGTTTAAACCATCTAATGTAAGAGGAGCTGTACAAGAGGAGGCAACACTTGCCTGCCCTCCTCACATGGCAGCAGTTTGATCATGGTTATTCAAATTGTCGTCAGGTGCCCTGGCGAGCGACGTGAAGCTGCTCTCAGTTAGCACCACTCGTACATGAATCGCTGTCTAACGATTCCCACAGCAAAGAGGAGAAATCAAAACAGATCCATGCACACTGAAGCAGCACATACAATTAGTGTCGAAAGCGGGTGAAAGGGATGTCAGTCAATCGTATTACGATCAGATTTGATCAGAACTGCTCCATACAGTTCTTTTGCTCGTCTTTCACAAGGCACAACTGTGGAGTCACTGGTATATTTTCTATAAGGGATTTAAAGAGACAGCGCGTCACCCCACCCACCTATCTAATTGTACTCTCCACTTGGTGTTTGTATTTTTACTGCAGCTGCTTTTACATTTGTGTGTCTGTGGTCGGCTCAGTGAAGACTGAAGTGTATATTTGTTCTTATTATAGTGTCTGTGGTTGGAGTTCTAGAGGTATGTGAAGGCAAATGATCAACAGAGGAATGACAACCATTCAGTAGACTGTGTTCACATGGGGGACGTACGGGCCACATGTTCAGACCACGTTCAGACCTGGACCTGTAACACTTTCGTCATAATTGGACGTGATAGAAATGATAAGAACATATCACATCACAAGAACACACAACATTTCATAAAACATGTCAGTTGTGGTGTTTTCTGTTGTGTCATATATTCAACACAGAGCGCTGCACACAAAAAGTATTTTTGGAAAAGTTCTTTATGACAAATTCACGTCCTGAATCTAACAAAGAACGGTTAAACATCAAAGTAAAAGAATCCAACCAGGACAGAGGTGAATGTCTAAATGCCGCGCCTCCATACCCATACCCTGCTCTTGTGTGGCATCAAATACACAAGACACTGTGACAGTGGTCGCAGCCCCACGCATTTGATGACAATTGTCAGTGTTTTCATTGTAATGTACAGAAAGTCGTCCACTTGAAAACTGCTTTACAAATAGTAAACAAAGGGGTGTGAAAAACTGAGATCCTCATATGTCACATTTACAAAAACGTATGTCACAAAGTCATAGCAAAACTATGACAGCAACAATAATACCTTGATGTTTATAATATAAAGCTAGAAATAAATATTAATGCGGAGATGGGATGGAAGTGATTTACTGTAGAAAAAGGCTCAAGTGTTCGTCCTGCTCAGATGATGCAGGAGCTGCTTTAAGGACAATAAATTAAATTAAATAATAAAAGAAAAATGGTCTCATTCTGTGGATACTCTGGATTTTTGGTTGATGCGTAAAAGGGGACGGACGAAACCCTCTGTTGTGTACGTGCTGAAAAGTTGCACAACAAAATTTAGTTTTGCGACAGAAAATGTCACAAGCATTATAGTCACTGCTGCAGCCAAACACATCACAGTGTTTGTGGTCACTTATGTCTCTCTCATGGTGAGAATGTAAAATTCAGCTGTTTTCGAATGGAGTCTGGTTGACGTGCTGAAGGACCCGAGGACATGAAAGAAAGCAGGGGAACGAATTACGGAAAATGTCTTTAAAATAATTATACCCATATCTTAACTCTGATCTCTCAATGAGTGATATATGATAAAGTAAGTTGTGCATGTCGTTTTCTGAGTACAACAGGAGTGTACTACTAAATATAGGACAAAATATGATAAAATCAAAGTGCCATCTGCAGACAGCATGGAAATAAAAATCACTGGTCATGTCAGAGGGAGGAGAATATTTCCCTCAGCTCTCCAGATTTTATTGATAAACAGCTCTGAAGCAGATGAGTGTGTCTTCACAGATTCTTCACAGTCGTGTCTCTGCCTAGTCTCTCTGCTGTTATCTCTGCTGCTCGGCCGAGTGGGGACTGTCCAAGCTGCTGTAAGGGGACAAGGAGGAAGTTGCCAGCCCGGAGGCTTTCCCATCATCCCCTTCTTCCTTTTCCATCTCAACCTCCACCTCTGGCTCCTCTCGTTTGTCTCCTTCCTCTGTTCTGAACACCTCCACTGATCCTCTTCCATCCTCGCTGGACTCCTCGGACACAGAGAAGCCCTCCTCCCCTCGGCTCTCCACGGTGCAGACGCCTCCTTCGCTGAGACTCTCTCTGTCGTCTTCTTCGGGGGTGGAGCCTCTGGCCTGGCTGTGGTGCTTGACGTTGTAGCGCTGGTTCTGAAAGAACTTGACGATGGTGTGTTTGGGTAGGTCCAGCTGAGCAGACAGGGTGTGGATGGCCTCCTGGTCGGGGTAAAGGCCGACGTCGCCGATGAAGCTCTGCAGAATTCCCAGGGCCTCCAGGGAAATGCGAGTCCGCGAACGGGCTTTCTTTGGTCCCCCGAGGCCCGGGCTCATCCCACGCTGGGGCCCATCCTCTGAGCCGTGCAACACGGGCAGCAGGAGAGGCTGAGGGTCTTCATGCACTGGAGATGGAGATGTCACAGGTGGCTGCCTGAGGAGCCCCTATTTAAAAAAAATCAAAAGGTTATTGTGGCTCCAGTTATCACAATAGAGGTGGTACAATGATAAAAGTAAGGGATGGGAAACTTACTATTTCTCTAGAGCTCTCACTCAAATCTCCCCTCCATGCAAATGCTGACGAGGACCATGCAGGCATGCAGTGCAGCAGGCGAAGGATGGTTTTGTCAAATGACGCAAGAAATGTTTGACTTGTGAAAGACGAAGGTGAACAAATGCTTTGTTTTTGACTGTTAGAGAGTTCTGAGGAATTCATGCAAAATCATAGAGTCCCAAAACAATATATAACCAAGCAAGAACATGTAGTTTAGTTTCACGGTTTCCCACTGGCCCTCTCCCTGGTGGATGGTAAAATATTTAAATGCACATGGCATGTCCTGTGAATATCTGAGTATGTTCAAGACACACATGAAATACCCATGATAATAATGCACAGACTATATATCAAAGCTGTTATCTATACAGCACCACATGTCCACTACATGACCGTGTATGTTTAAATCATATATAAACAAGTATTGAAAGTGTAAACATGTTTTATATGTAATAATATCATATTTGCATGTGCATACTCACAATATATTATGTATGCACATATGCAGGAAGCACAACATATATGGGAGCCACTCATGCACAGTATATGTATATATGTACTATGTACTGTATATATTTGAGGTATTTGAGTTGCAAACTGTATAATGATAATAATAATGATAATAATAATAACTTTAATTAATATAGCGCATTTCAAGGAACCCAAATACGCTTTACACGGAAATAATACACATAATATGGTAGATACAAAACTATGGATTGATATGGAGGGAATAATAGAAAATTAAAGAAATAAAAAAGTCAGACTTTTTATTGTAGCTTGAGCAGTCATTAAAACTTGTGGCTTGGTGCAAAATGGTGGCATTATGTATATTAAAGGTCTCATTCTCGGGTAAAGAAAACTAAATATCTTAAATTCAGGTGATTGTAAACTTAAAATGTGATTTGTGACAATGAAAATTTAAATTATTTCATTTGAATTGTACAGACGGGACCTTTAAAACAGCATTTCCTACACAGTCTCTGCAATTGCTGCTGATCTCTCACTGCCCCACTGCACAGTCACACAACAGTAAATGTACAATAAGAGGAAGAGTGACTGACCGACTTCCATCAGCTGCCATCATGCACACTAAACAACTCAACCCCCCTCCTCCCGAATCCATCACACAAGCGACCACACTGCTCGAGCTTATTAACTGGGCGGGACCACAAGCACACCCAAACACAGGAATCCAACACCATAAATCTGTGGCCCATCAAAATGAAAGGACCTAAATAAAGATAATGGCAATTCCCTCTTTCTTTGCTTGAATAATTACAGGCCGTATTCTGAATAATATTGAGGTTAGAGCTCAGACTGCAGAGCATTTTGGGTTTGCTGAGAGAGAGGGAGAGGGTGGGATGAAGGAGTGTTTAGCAGGAAATGTGTGGGCTGGTCATTTACCATGTCTATTTCCAATGACTTATGGGACACAAACATGACAAAGAGGAGGGAGCAGGTGGTGGGATCACAGAGGAAACTGTTTAAAGTTGGTTTTCACATTTTCTCCGTCATTTAAAAACACTGTGATTTGTGTTCTTTTGTTTGTGCTGTGGTTGAGGGTGTATTTTTAGAAAAGTGGATTCATGCATGTTAGGGTTATAGAAACAGATATTCCGTGGTTTGTAAATTCCAAGCTATGACAATGATCCACTGTGGTGGCGTCTAAGTTTGTACCTGCTGCTCCGGGAGATGAAGGACGGTGTGGAGACGCTCGCTGTGCTGCTGCCTTGACTCCTCTTCGTAGACCTGGTCCCGGTCAGGCTGCGGAAGAGTCAGGAACCGTCTGATGGTACACAGGTTCTCCCACAGTGTGCGGTTATCAGGGCTCGGGCTCTCTTTCCATCTGAGCAGCTCACACAGCCAACCCTGGAGGAGAGGTCAGAGAGAGACCTGGTTCAATCTCAGTAGTAAGAAGAACGGTAGTTCAGCTAATACATGGTGATATGGTGAGCATATGGAGCACTAGTGTAAAACTCCCTGGACCGAGGCTCTGCAGGAAAGGGCTTTAACTAGGACATGCCATAATATGAGATGACCTTTGACCTTTGGCCTCAAAACCTAATCAACGAGTCCAAGTGAACAGTATAGAAAAATTGAAAAGGATTCTTTGAAGGTGTTCTCAAGACGACAAAATCACAAAGATACAGTGACGCTGTTAGAGAGACTAATATTACTTAACCTAACCATTGACCTTAGACCACATGATTCTGATCAGCTGATAGCTGAGTGATATCAATGGTTTTCACAACAGTTTATAAAGGTCTTCTTGAGATATCCTGATCCAAAGTTACCAAAAAAAGAAAATGATGACACGCACATTCTTTGGGAATTGTTCCTTAAGTATAAATAAAGACTGTTTCTTCATATTTGGTACAAACCAAAATTACAACCATATTGTTCCATGACAAACAACTGCAACGAGGAGGCAGAATCGAGCTGTGAGCTACATTTAAGTACACAATCATGTTGTGTAACAGCAGGTCGGTAATGACCTCCCTGAGGAGAGGCCGCTTTGATTTTTAAGTGATTTAAGTCCATTTCATGTTTGGCTTCTCATTAGACGATGACATATTGGGTCGACTTTTTAAGCACAATATCCATTTTCTGATGAGTTTCACTGAAGCCGTGATTACTTCCAATTGTGATGGAACATTTTTTGTAGTGGATTTTATGTGACAAATTTAACGTTACATGAAAAAAAGAAATTATGGCCTATAAAAAGTTTCAGCGTCGCAGCAGGAGCTCTGGTGTCTTTTAAATCCAACGTGGGCCTGATGGATACACAGCAGTGTGACGGAAGACGCTCAAATTCGACAATAAGTAGGTCAGAGGACCACTGGGGAACCCATTACTTAATTTGTCTATTCAGGGTAACTAATGGTGGAACAAGCCGGATTCTATAGAGAAGACATGCCTCTCATGTAAACATTAGACTAAACAACTCAGTTAGAGTTTGGAGGTCAATGGTTAAAGGTTAAGGTTCCAATGACATCACACGATGTGCTTTTGGTCTCTTGACAAAGATTGTATAAAAAAATACTTTGTATGTCTTTTTGACATTGTCTTTTGTCTATTCCCTAAATAAACGTAAATAAAAACGTATTATACATGTCTGTGCATTTCCTAGTGCTGTGAGTAATTTTGATTGAAAAAACAAACCCAGAGGGTAAAGTCCTCTGGACTGAAATATCCACGAAGGTAATATTGTACATGACATGGCAGATTCTGAGACAATGGCTGGAGAAGAGGATAAACCGGGTGACTGCTCAGGCCTAACCCACTGTTTGGAATCTGAATCATAGGAGATGGCTTGTAAACACGACTTTGTTCAGCTGATTTAAAAATAAACATGCTTTTTAAGTTTTGTAGAAAACAACAGAACAAGATGGAAAAAGTCAGGGGGGAACAGTGAGAGTGTGTCTGTGTGTGAAGATTGGATTATTACTGCTAGGCTGACCCAGGATCTGCCACCAGCTGTTGTTTGTGCGCAGCCCTCAGCCTGGAAATTAATGGTAATAATGTGATCATCTCTCCCATCAGCTTGTCTCTCTTCCTCCTCCTTCCTTCCATCCCTCTGATCCACCTTCATCCTTCGCTCACTCTATTTCCATCTTTAATCATCTCTCTCACACTTTCTCACAAACTCACTCAGTGACTCTGTATGAGGCTTAGACAGCATTTTTTGAAAACTTCCTCCCCCCCCCTCGCGCTCTCTCATTACAGTGCAGACCCACTTTGATCTGGCCCTGGATCGCCCGCGTTGTTTATCTGAAGATGGAGGCATGATGGGATTCCATGGCGGGAAATCAGATACTCCACATGCCCACACACGCAGTCGCACACCTCCCAGTTACACCCTCATCAGCGCTTTCAAACAACATAACGTCAGCATGGAGATGTGTACATGCATTGCAGGATGTTTATGTACGTTAACATTCAAAAGAAACTATTTGTTGGAAGCTTGCTGTCCCTATTTTTTGCAGATGAAACATCATTAAGTTAATCTTGCAGACCAGAGTCACATATTTTCATGCCCTATCTCATTGTGTGTTTAGACTCCAGTTCTGAAATCAAGGAGTGCATCTTTTAAAAACATTTTCTTCCCTTGGAACCGACCTGACTTTTATTGGCGGCCACCTTGGCGAACAGCGCCTGGGAGACCTTCGCCCTCTTCATCTCCTGCTGGATCTCGTCGTAGATCCCAGACGTGATGTTCATCAGTGTGTCGAGCTTCAGCGGCAGCTCTGCAGTGGGCATGCTGCACTTTGTCTTTGGAATGACAGGATTTAAAAATCATAGTTACACATAAATACAGTGGACTGTATTGTATTCATTCCACTGTGGTGCCTCATGGAATACCTGTGTGAGCCTGTGTGCACTGGGGCTGGGGATGTGGTTGGTGGAGTGGTTGTGGTTGGTGTTGGTGCTCCTCTCTCTCTCCTCCTGGTAGATGCGGTCTCTCTCGCCCTCGGGCAGGTTGAGGAAGTTTTGCATGGCTTTCAGGTTGACGAGCAGCGACTGAGATGCCGAGCGAGGATCTTCCTCTTTACGAAGGATCTCTGACAGTAAGCCCTGCAGCACACGAACACACACACATGAAAATATTATGAATGATGAACTTCAGTGTGTCATCCTGTCAACATTAAGTTTTACTTCACCTGTGTGCGGTTAAAAGCAACACGTGCAAACACAGCTTGGGAAACACTGGCCCTCTTCAGCTCATTCCTGACCTGCTGGTAAATATCAGGGGAGACTTCGGCCCCTGAACAGTTAAATCCTGGCTCGGCTCCAACCCCGGAGCCCTTGCAGGCCCTCTGGATGGGCGGGTGGTTGAGGAACTGCTGGTTGACCCCATGCGGGTGTTGGTGGGCCAGCAGGCGGCTGACAGCCAGCTGCTGGTTGATGAGGTGGGCCATGGCGAGCTGCTGACGCACCAGCTGAGGGGACAGGAGGCTGCCGTGGCCCAGGAGCGGTGGGGCCTGGGGTCGTAGTTGAGGATTTGAGTGGTGCTGGCCAGCAGTGTGGGGTAGAAGGTGAGACTGGCCGTGGGGCTGGGCATCGCCAAGGACGGTCTTGATGGGAAGAGCTCCTGGACCAGTGATGGGACCTAAGTGGGGGGAAGAGGGTAAGAGGGAGGGAGGGCGCTGGTTGATGATGCTGAGGTCCAAATCCCTCTCCACTGCATCAAAACAGACACATGGCTTGTTATTAAAATCCTTAAATGGACCTTTTCCACTTATTCAAAGAGGTGAACGTACCTTTAATATCTGATTTGTCCTGCGTCAACCACATCTTTTCCATATATTCACCTGAGGAGACAACGTGAGCAGCAAGTTAGTAGCTGTGTTCAAATATGTTGTCATCTCATTTCTAACATTATCGTATTGATATCCCTCCTGGTGACTGTGGCAGACCAGAGGCCGAAAACCACAGAGGAACCTGAGCTCTCATTAACACCTGAGACTACAATGAAATAAACACTAAAATGAAAATAAAGTAATTATATGCTTGGGGAACAAACGGAAACTAAACTGGATGAATACAGAAACAAACTCTGATGCAGAGCTTTGATCCAGCCCCTACTTTGGAACCTAGCTGCGAGAAGCGAGCTACAGGTTGGCATCCAGGTCAGAGGGATGATCTTATAACAACAGCTTCTATTTTCCCTCAACTTTATCAAATAAGTGAAGAATGTTTCCTCTTCGTCACTGAGCTGAACCCGATCTCCTCTGTTCTGGATTTTAACGGCCTCCTCGCTCCTCTCTGGATAAATCTGCTTCTTATTAAGCTTCTACTGGGTTTGGTTGCGAGTCACATTTTCGGTTATTAAGGGAATAAAAGTTGGAGTGAGGTTTGGCAGGGCTTCAATTTTTACCTTCCCTGTGCATGTGTGTGTGTGTGTGTGTGTGTGTGGAGGTGTGTGTGTGTGTGTGTGTGTGCTGAATAAGTGTAAGACGACCTCTTATTGCTGAGTTTGAGGGTGTGTGTGTGTGCGTGTGTGAGTTGGGAAGGCTGCTGCTGTTTTCCATTAGGAGCTAAGAGCATTTAGTTTTGTCATGTGTATTAAGGGTGACATTAATGTGAACCATGTGACAGTTCCTTCCTACTGAGAGCTGTCACTGACAGACATCTCATGCTGCCGATTAGACACATACAGGCTGACACATGCTCGCAAACGTACAGGGGGGGTGGACAGAAGAATGGAAAAACTCAGTTTGCACTCAAAGCAACAAAATCACAAAAACAAAAGGCCGTCAGGCAGGTGAGCTCTATTCATCTGACCTGTGATTAGCACTTGTCAGTTTGAAAAGAGTAGCAGCAGTCTGGATTTCTCTGTGATGTAAAAGCGACATGAGTCAAATCCAGTACAAACAGCTTAAAAGTTGCTGATGGGGTTGATTGCGGAAACTATGAAGTTAAAACAAAGAGGGAGAGGAGGTTTCTGAACACCTCAAAACTGCATACACGATGAAATACCTTAGGAGACAATAAACAAGCTAATTTCCATGTGCATGACCATTTCGATCAAAATCTATTGATATATGTGCACGTTTTTACACAACAATCAGTAGCTTTGAAACTAGGGGTCTCCCAGTCAATATAATAACAAAAAATGGTGTTGAGAACCGACTACTAGTACTACTACTCATGCTCAATTGGAAAGTTTCACGTCTGAAACATTTGTCATTTTGTGTCATTGATGTAAGTAATCAGATTTACCTTTGAAGCGTTTGTATTTCTTATACCAGCGACCAAACTCCTGGCATTTGGAGGTGGAGACGTTGGCGTAGTATGAACTGTTCACAATGCCTAGGATCATACTCTGGCACAGAGAGACAAAACAGGAGCGTGTGAGGAAGTGAAGAAGAACTGTGGCTGTTAATCTGTGGAAAGTAACTCAGGAAATGACCTTTTCAGAATTTTGAGATAGAACTTCTGTTGGGAGTGGCTGAGAGAGATTCTGTCACTGACCATCTCAGTGCTGAGTCATGAAAACACCCACTCAACGTGCACTGTGGTCACTCTTCAGAGAAGTGAGCACTCCACATGGGAAACATGGAGGATTAAAACTCACATGAGTCACAGTGCAAACACACACCACCCACACTCTTCCCCTAATCACTAATTACATCATGACTAAGTCCTGAGTATAAATCACAAGTCAAAATGACACACTCTCCGTACTAATGACTGCAGGGTGTGTGTGAGCAGGATAATTGAGGTGTGTGCATGTATTTGCATCCTTTCCCGTGGGATGGTATCAATATTCATCTGTGTGTGTGTGTGTGTATGTGGGTGTACACGCGAAAGGGACAGATTACACACAGCAAATGTGTGTGATGATGATACCACATGTGTTTATAGAAAATACTTTCAGCTGTGTGTTTGCATCACAACACAACACAACACAACACACACACACGCGCGCGCACATGCGCGCTTCGAGAGCTCAAACAGCTCTTAGTGTGGCAGCCACTGAAACAGTCCCCGGTCATTTCACTCAGTTATGAGCGACATGATCCAGAACTGATGCAAATCCTGGCGTGGGTTATCTGAACACTGACGATTAACTATCGTATGCAGACATTATGCAGCTGTTGTCCAATGCTGTGGGGGGCTCACCTGTGACAGAGGACACTCCTTGGCCAGGGCACTCTGATTGGTCTCTCTGAGCAGCTCTTTGAGGGCGTTCCTCACCGTGGCGTGGGTCCACTGCTCTGAGGGCAGCTCCTCCAGTCGAGCAAAGCTGCAAGACAAAAATCGAATTCTTTGTCTTGACTGACTATGATCAACAAAACAATAAACCACACTCAGCTGACCTGTGCAGGAGGATCCGCAGTGTGACCATGTGGTAAACATCCAGCAGCATGTCGGCCACTGTCGCCTCTGGAGCGTCTGTTAGGTAGTGGATGGGCATCGGCTTCCACCGGCCCACTTTAATAATACCTACAAAACACACAGAATAAACACAAAACTAAAGTTTTACATTTATCCCCATATTTGTAAATCTAATGTGCTTGCTGGTGCCGTTTGATCTGTGTGTATTCAACTCTCCTGGTCTTAGAGCATCACACTGGGCTGAGCATTCCCTTGGCCTTGATACGACCGTGACTACAAGTGCAAAACTAAACAAGCTTAATCGAGTTAGGACCTGCTAAATCAAACCCAGACACTGCCTGGTCCTGGCCTGCCTGCCTGCCAGCCTCAGTCCTGTGTGTGTGTGAGTGTGAGTGTGAGTGTGAGTGTGTGTGTGTGTGTGTGTGTGTGTGTGTGTGTGTGTGTATTCATGATGGCGGTGATATGGTGATAGGGGCACAGGAACAAAGGCCCGCTCTCTTTGGACTCCGCTGCTGATTAATCAGAGGAGAAATGTACAATCAGCTCACAGTGAAAGATGAGAGGGGTCTTGATGTGGATGCACTGGACAAACACTGTGACGTCACTGATTTACTGTGGGAGCAGGATATTCCCTCTTTTGCTTTAAATTTAGCTGGGTCATCACCTTGTGAGTAATGCACCGAAACAAATGAATGAACATTCTTCTTAGTCTTGTCTAGCCTCCTCTCACAGTGCAGTGACATGCAGATTGGGGTTCCATAGATTTGTGCATCTAATCTTTTCAAAAATTATAGATATTGGAGCCAGACTACATCCAATTTTGTGCATATTGACGGCTGCACCTCAGACAGATTAGGTTATTTGCTCATGTCATGAAAACTGTCGCATTAAGTGAGGATGAGACTGACGCAAGGTTTTTCAAAATGAACTTATATTTCGTGAATTTCCCGAAGCAAACACAAACAGAGCTCAGGTTCTGACAGAAGACAAATTAGGAATTGGCGATTGGCTTCATCGAAACTAGACAAATAACAAATATGGAGAAATGTCAGACTGAACTGTTTTGTCTAATTTTTATAATCTGCAAGATTTTGTCCCAAAACTGTTTTGGTCAATGTTTGAATGCTTGTAGGAATCAGTGGGATTTAAAGGTGCAGTTATAAGCTTTTGTGGTGTATTGAAAATGCTTAAAATATTTTCTATAGGAGATAAAATTGTGTGTATCTTAAAAGGGATTCGGTTTGTTTATACAATCCAATTTACAAACCGCACAACTCAGTAAAAGTGTATTTTTAAGTGTATATATTCTTGTATATATTTTTCAGCAATTTACCTATGGAAAAACCATATACACTAAATAAGAAATCAGTTTCTTTTTAATTAGCCTTAACGTGAAAGTTAATTAAAGAAAAAAAAATCCCCTGTGCCAGTTAAGAGCTTAAAAATACTTGTGCAGCCAAAGTTATGAGATGCGATTCAACGGCAGGAGAAAATAGCTTGAGACTCTGTATAATTTTGGTCGTGACCACACTGGGGGAAAAATGCATGACTTCAGCCAAAAAATATTTATTTGAAAAGAAAAGCCTGATTTCTCAGAACAAAACCTCGCTGTGCGGGTGAGGCCAGGGGGGTCGCAGGGCGTTGGCCACTTGGTTGCAGCGCCCTGTGTTTATGGGGACAGACCAGGAATGTCAAACTGCCCTTCATTCTCACTCTGTGTGTGTGTGTAGGCTGCTGTGTTGTGGTTGACTGGATGTTGTCTTCCCTCTTGTTTTGATCTCAAATGATGAGAAAAGGACTTGTGGTGCAGGCCTAAGAGGTACACACACACACAAACGTTTGGTTTGAAATGGCAGTGTGTTGCATTCAGTGACATCTAATGGCTACATTGCATGTTGCAGTTAACCCTCCTCTCACCCTTCTCATCCGAGCATGTAGGAGAACCTACGAATGTTTGGCCTGATCATTGAAATTCCAAATTTGTTTAGTATGTCCATTCTGGGCGACTGATGTACAATGGCCGTCTCCGTATAGAGGAAGGACAGATGAAGTAGAAGAAGAGTAGAATACTCACCCCGCGCCTGCACAGCTGAACTGTGAGAGTATCCCAGGGCAACCAGTGCCGTCTCCACTAGCTGCGTGAAGAGGACGTCCTTACGAACCAACACAAACTCGGCGTGGCGGTCACCGCGGCCCTCGCAGTCGCCCGCCAGTCCCACGTCTGCGTGCTCAACCACACAGAAGACTGGGATCATCAAACCTGGCAAACGAGACAGATTTATAGAGAAGCCAAGTTAAAGTTGATTTCCTGTCATCCATGTTACCAGGGGGAGAACAGGATCTCGGAGTCAGGGAGTTGCTAACTGCTTCAATGGTTACACTGGGCAGCTGCCAGTATGAGGTTTGTACAACTGCATTTGTGTTTTCACCACATATTAAACCCAACATGGGCTAAGCCTTGTATCCAGAACCACTCTTAAAGTGTTGCTGGATATAATATCTATATCAGCCGTGGCGGTGGTGGGACTGGATCTGAAACAAGTTGTTGGTCTAGACTTGGCTGAGTGGGAAAGCACCATAGCTCCTCCACGTCTGGACCCATTCACACCCATCCACTCCACGGCCGAGTCCCACAGGAACTGCTAATTAACTAGCCATCAATCCTGCTTAGTGACAGATGAGATAGAGCCAGACCACAGCAGAGGGAGGCGGCTCAGCAGAGTCTGTGTGTGCGTGCGTCTGTGCTGCTACAATGTTTGTGTGATGATGCATGATGATGTTTTCAACTGCATGAGAGAATAACGGGCATTTGTGCGTGAGTGTCTCCTATGTTGAGACTTTGCATGCAACAGTGACACAGTGTATGATACCTGTGTGCAGGGTAGTGTATTAACAAGTTACTGCGACTTGCGACAACTGCGACTTTGAGGAGGGAGGAGTCTGTGTACCCCTGCGTTGCACGCTTGTCCTCTTGCCTCACCTCCAAGTGGTCTCAGCGGCGTGCCGTTCTGACGGCTCTGTGGGTTCCCCGGACTGCCATTGACCTCCAGGCGGCTCAGCTTGCACGGCGGGGGGCCGCTGGAGGCCGGGCTCTGCCCCTTGTCTTCTGGGCTGGTGCGGTCCTGCGGGGCAGGGTTCTCTGGACCTCCTCCCGCTCCTCCACGCTGCTCCATCGCCACGAAGGCCTCAGAGGGGTCGCCCAGCACGGTGTGTGAAGCTGAGGGGAAACGGAGATTTAGATGAATTTGGTGGACACATCCCATGTGATTTTAGACGCTGCAAATGAACTATTTTGTTGAAAACTTTCCATCAACAACCTTCCTCAATTCCAACATTCTTTGTTTTGTGCGGCCCAGAGTGGCCGGGACGACCACAACACATGGACAGAGTCATCTGGGACACATTTCAGGTTGACAAGTGGCGTTCAATCGCAGACCAAATACAGACGACTTTATCTTCCAGTGTTTGGATGTAGAAGTACACAACACACTATGATGACAGATGTGAAGGTGTGTGAGGCCCATGGGAAACTCTGATGAGGCGATGATCGGGGAGTCCTGTACTTCTTTAAATCTTTTTCAACAGGTGATCATAGATTAATAAACATAGTATAATTATTCATATTCTACTTTGTTTAAATCTTACACAATGGATAAAACAAGAGGACGGGGTGGCCAGACAGTGAATGTTATAATATTACTTTGGATTTCACAACACGGTGACATGACAGGATATGACAGGACACACTGCAACAGTGTGTCCTGCATAGAGAGACATAACATGGTCCTTATTGACATTTAGTGTTGTTCTTTAAAGCTATAAAGATGTTTTTGATTCATTGTCCTGTTGAAATGAATTATGACAAAGCCTAAAATAAACTACATGGAAAGTCTAAA
>JAFBJT010111947.1:0-22890 GCA_016785325.1 Chascanopsetta lugubris | reverse complement strand
TGAAAAAAAAAGTTAGATTCAAAACTTGCAGTTCACAGGGTGGCCACTGGGGGCTGGCTCCAATAGTGAGTCAATCCCCATAGACTCCCATGCTAAAATGTTCAACTGTAATGAAAACTCCAAAAGAAAATAATTTTAAATAAAAATAACAATACAATTAAACGTAATAAAATAAAATAAATAAAAATATTAATGGGGAAAAAATTAGAGGTGAATGAAAAATGTTTAAAGCCTGGTACAAACTACACTTTAGGTCTCAATCAGGTTTGACATGGAGCATAATTGAGAGGCGTGGCCTCTTGAATGACAGCGGGGCACATTCTGTTGATGCTGCGATAGCACCATGCACCCCCCCCCCCCCCCCCCCCCCCCCCCCACACCCCCCCCACCCCGCCCCCACACACCACCCCCCCCCCCCCCCCCCAGCTCTACCTCTGCTCCGCCTCTTTGCCTGTTTTTGGAAGAACCAGGAAGTAGGAGTTGTCAGAAGAGAACCGCCCACAATGAGCCTCACAAGCACTCTGCAGAAACGCACGGGGGGACGTCATGGACCCTTCGTCCATCTGTATTGATTCTATGGAATGAACACCAGCAAAGAAAACCGCCCCTTTAAACACTGGCAGGTTTCAACCGGGCAACTCAGATCCATGACATCATCGATAACCAAGACTCTGAGTGCAGTAAAAGGCAATTGCACTGGTGTTGAACCCATGCAGCGCTGGGAGGAATGTCTCCCCGTGTGTCACTGTGCCTGTTGGACCGATGTTCACACAGATAGCAGCACGCTGTTTGCATACCTGCACAAACGGGTGAGACGATTAGCTAATTGGCATCAAAGCAGGAATGGCAGGGGCCATGTCGTCTTTCCCCGCATGAGTGGAAACCAATGCAGGTGAGTCTGAGTTCATGACGTCAGCGGGAGAAGTTCACACGACACGCGAGAGACAAAACCTCAGAGCTGGCGAACAGGTGAGGAGAGGCGGGGTCTCGAGCGCGTAGGAGGGGCCACACGAACCCAGATCGATGCCGGGGGCCGAACTAACTTTGGTACGTCAAGACCTGTTGTTATCATTCCATGACATTATTGAAAAACACCTTTTGGGTCGCGGCCCAAAAGTGGGTGGCAGACCCGTTTTGAGTGGGTCGCGAGCATTTGACGGGAGAAAAAAAAAGGGCTTTTACTTTGAGGAGAGTTCTTTTCTGCGTCAGAGCGCCGTCTCTTCACTCTCCCTAACAGTAAGTGGCGATGACGCCCTTTGATACTGATAGACACCCTCCATTTCACAGGAAGTAGAAACCCTGTCAAAGTTGTTTCAATATGCGAACTGACCATGAAATACAAGTGTGACGTCGACAACATTGAAATGTAGCTCATTTAGCGTAACATTTTATGTTTCCTTCTCTCGCATTGCCACCATGCTGGTCATTTTTCTTTAACTTGGTTTTTGGTGTGATATTCTGGACGATCTCAGGTTCAAACGGCTCCATCTTTTTCCTCAAGTTGGGTCGCGGCCCGTCATTGAGAGGTGATGGTGGCTCCCGAACCCAGACCAGTGGGGAACCACTGATCTATATTGTCTTTGCTTCAGTAACATTTACTCCAAATACCATCTCATCAAGAAACTCAGATGGATGTGAAAACAACACAACTTTATATCTAAACGTTTGAATTGTTTGGTTTTGTAGACAAGACCAGTCCATTTGAATAAATACAAACAGTTTAAAATTCGACTGAAACGAATGGCAGTGGTTTGTGGGACTTTTATTTTGAAGGTTAAGAAAGCAAAGGGGGAGGCGCTGTGATCGGAGGCTACCGGACGCAGCTGTTCTTCCTCGCATGTAAACATCAGAGAGAATCACTCGAAACGGAAGCATTTCAAAATAAAAGCATAATTTGACTCCTTTTTTTCTAGCTTCACGTATAAAACAGTGCAGCTCGTACTCCGTGGGTCACACTGAACAACAGAGCGGCTCGGATATGAAATGCAGCAACGGGTCGACGACCCCCCTCTCCCACAGTCATGGCCCCGTCCACATGGACAGACATCAGCTAGGAGATTTTGTGAATGACAGCAAAGACTGATGTCGTCCATTTTCCTCAAATGGTCGAGACTTTCAATTACCCAAAACACAAATACCACAAAAGTTATTAACGTTGACATTTGGGCATGAGTCTTCCACCTCAGTACATCGGTGTGGAAAATTACCCATCAGCCCTCAAATCAATGAGAGGTCATAAAGTTGTCTGTGGGGGGGTGAGGGGGTGGGGGGGGCTGAACATTAAACATTAAACTGGGGGAAAAGAGCTTAGAGTTAAAAGGGAAGTGGATATCGTACGAGGGGAAACCAATCAAAGCAAAGTGTGTGAGCCAATCACAGCCCTGCTGCTGCTCCTGGTTTAAAGCCGCTGGCTTTGGAATGATGGATGAGCTGCAGAGTCACAGAGGAGGAATCTCTCTCTGGCAGCGGCACAGTCCAGAAATAGGTGCCAGTCTGGTGGAGTGTGGGTGGTTTTCTGGAGCTGAGCTCCCAGAACACAGAGAAGCGGAGGAACATGTCGTGCGGGACACACTCCGACTCACTTCCATTCTCTGACTTCGGATTCTCGGCTGAGAAGACGGGGAGAACACGCGCCGCTATGGTTCCTCTGGTTCCTCCTCCTGTCTTTGATTTTTGAATATTAGAAGTGAACTCACATTCCTGCCAGGATTCCATCGGACTGAGTCTCATTACTGTGCGGGCGAGTGGTGGTGAAACGTAGCCGACATCTTGCAAATGTTAAGAAGTCAAATACGGAGAAAATGGAGCGAAACCGCGGAAACAAATAGCTGCTAATATATATTTTTTCCCTTTAATTCAAGGAGATTTAACTTCACATCAACAAAATCACACTGAATCTGTTTTACTGAGGATGCAAAAGGTACACAAAAGTACACACAAGTACACACAAGTACACACAATTCCACTGGATGTACCGATTCCCCCTCCGAACTCATCTGAAAGTCAGTTCTACTGGTTGTGATCTGTCTGCCACAGAGTCGTGTTATTATCACTATAAAGTTCAAAAAGTGTAGATTTCAAAACTATGGAAAAAAAAAAATCTAAATGAATACAAACACTCAAAAAACGTAAACATGTATAAAATAAGTACAATATATTGAATATAAGACTGTTTATGCCAGAGGTGGGGCATTTTGAAGGCGGAGTCAGAGATGCATTCTTTTGCTGAGGCTCCAGATTTACTGCAAACATGAAGTAAATAAACCTCAGTAACATGCTGCTTTTAGATACTCTCAACTACTTTGCCTCAGACCGCTGGCGCCGCAGAGTAATAGTAGGTACCTGATGTACTAATGGCGTAAGGAAAGGGTGGGGGTGGGGGGGAGGGGTTAGATGCTGTGGTGATAACACAGTACTGTGAAAACATGTGTACCACGACACGATGAATAGCTGGCTCACTTACTTCATCAACATTCCTCACTCCTACAGATGCATTCAGGTTCATCTGAGTAAAGATGTAGTTTACACTTTTCTTCCGATGATGTAAATATACATGTGTTCAGTGTTTTCATGGATCCTTCTGTTTATCAATCTTCAGAAAGACTTCAAATGTCTTCAATTAGTTTTCAAATATCCAAAATTTCAGTGTTGCATTTTCAAACCGATGGAGGGAAAATAATCGCAAATATGTTATTTTCCGCTCGTATTTACGTTGTGCTCTGGAGCGGCGCGTTGTAATTCAGGCTCCAGACCAGGGGGTGGCGGTAATGAGCGACAACCAACTGACAAATGTCGACAGAAACAAAAGAGGAAGTGGTTTGGAGGAGGAGGAGGAGGAGGATGTAAAAAAATGCAAATTTAGAACCAGGATTATTGGATTAGGATCAAGATGCAAAAACCAGGATGTTGCACTCGTCGTTATGTTAAATGTGGCTGAAGGTGTTACAGGTCAGGGGGAATCATCTGAGAACACGACACCGACTGTTGCCATGGTGAAGAAACTCAATCATAGCTTTTGACTTTCCAGAAATGTTCCGCCTGTCATAGCCGCGCGGTGGGCGGAGCTTATTCCAACACAGAGAGGGACAGATGTACGAATTCTTGGACCTCTGCGTCACCATGCAGGTGAATGTTCTCCTGGCTCCTCATGACTGTGCAGGAGTCAGCAGAGATAAGGTCGTGTTTGAATGTTTGAGGGGTTACTCCTCCTCCTCCTCCTCCTCCTCCTCCTCCTCCTCCTCCCCCCCCCTCCTCCCCCTCTTCCAGCAGAAGGTGAGAAACCCGGCTACCAGCATGACTCGGGTATTTGTAAGCACATTTCTGTGCGCAGAGATAGGAGCAGCAGGAGCTGGGGGTTGTTATAAATTATCTGTAGATGAGAACGATAATCCTTGTCATAACAGCTGAGTCACTGCTCATCTCTCTCTGCTCAGTGTCGTCAGGTGATCACATCTGGATCTGGTTCTGGTTGATTTCAGGCCCAAAGGCTGAAGTCACACAGGTTGTGTATGATTAATTTGGGAATTCACAGTGTTCACACACACTCAAGTGTCTGTGATAACAGACTAGATTTCTGATCACAAAACAATACAACTAGAAAATGACAACAACTTCAATGAACCTGCAAACCATGGTCAAGCAACAACATGGCACACGCGTTCATCATGTGGCCCCAGACAAAGGGATGCAAGGCTAAACTGCCCTTACCTTTCAGACATTTACATACTATAATAATAAATTATTATTATTATTATTTTTTTTATTTTTATTTTTTTTAAAGGAGCCTATTCTTATATATGTGGGCCCAATATATTGATTTTTTTTTAATTTTTCATGTTTTTTAATGTTTCACTTTACAATAGATTATTCAAGTCATTTGAAAAGTCAAACTATATTCATATTTTAAATGTATGTTATTGTAATATTTATTAAAATATATATTTAGAAATGTATTCTCTATATATAGAAAAATATACAAAGGATTGCCATAAAAATAAAAGATATATGGTGTGCATTCTTTATATTATATAATATATCCTTTATATACATATCCTTTCAATATATGAAACAATATTTTGTAATATAGTACATCATAATATATGTTATACAGACATACAATAATATACAATGTACTAAAATATCACATAATATAACAATATAGAACAAAATGTCATATAATTAAATAATGAACAAAGATACGCAGTGTGTCCCCTCGGTTCACAGCGACATGACAATGACAACAGTTGTGATCAGAACTGAATTATTACTTTTTGACGCTGGTGGGAGAGTGTTCACGTGAACGAGCGCGCTCGTGTCTGTGAGTGTGTATGTGTGTGTGTGTGTGTGTGCAGATCGAGGCTCTGCTGAGTGAGAGCGGAGGAGAAATAGAACCGCGACCATGTAGAGGCAGAAATGACACGTTGACGTGGAAATAGACATAACATGTGTTTTTTTTGTCCGTTGGTATATGACACTGATAAGTCAACATGTGGTGGTCGATAAGGATGGTCTCCAGGAAAATATATCATTTCATCCAAATAGTTCCAAACATCAACATCAATGTTCTCTGGTCCAATTTTTGCGGATCTGCACCAAAACTGACTGGCTTCATCGTTGGTCATTGTCCCACTCGTCCACTAAATCTTATTTCAATCAGTTGCATGGTTTTTGCTGAGTCATGGTCACACACACACACACACACACACACACACGTGTAAACGAACACAGAACTTCCTCGGCAGAGGTTGAAAACACATAATCGCTGCTCTTCAAACCCCACTAACAATTCCACACTCTGCTAATGCACCTTGAAGTGGGTCACACTGAGTGTGGGAGGTATCATTCGGACACACGTGAACCCTGAAAGCCTCAGTCAACCCTGATATTAAAGGTCTTGGCTGCGCTGCACCTTCCTCATTCCTGCAAACAGCCAGACGTTTAACCTTGTAATGGCGGCGATCGGTTCCTGTTATCGTTCCATGGCAAAGTCTTTGAGGATAAGGCTCCGTGATAGTCAGTGGGAGCTGGCAGAGGCCAAACTTCATGTTTAATTGCTTAAATCAACACGATAAGATGCTTTTTAAATGTCTCACTGACATCCACTGTTTACTTATTCAAGGCCTCCATTACAAAGATCCAATCAGCTGCAGGCACCCAGATGAAGAACAATGTGAGGGCCCCTGGGATCCGTCCCACAGACGGGGAGATGAATGTTGTTTTTAAAACGGATTGAAAGTGCGGGATGCTGAAGTGCAAAATGGAAAAAAAAAAAAAAATACCCAAAGAAAAATCTGCTTCATCATGCCATCGTCAGACTGGACGACTCAGCACAAACACAATCTCATCATCATTACCATTACAGATGAAAGGCCAGGCTCAATTAGAGTGGCTCCAATTGCTGTGATTAAATAAGTGTGGTTGTTTGATAATATCTCAGAACCCACGACAAGCGCCGAACAATCACACCGACCAGAACCATCAAATCCCACTTTGAAGTCGGAGCAAATCTGAGGGATACATCTGCAGCAGAGACTGAGGGTCGGGCTCGGCCGCCAGGCGCCGTTGGACCACGCGGTCGGGTCGCTGTACAGGGACGCTGCGGCAGGGACGCGTTCCCACCCACAGTGCAGGGTTCATAGCCCCTTTCCAGGACTCGACCCCTGATCACATCCCTGCATCAGAAGCAGCCGGGTGGTGCTACCACCTACTGCTAAGGAGTGTGAATAGACGCACTCCGATGCATAGAAAATCCTCTTCAAAATAAAAGCACAGGTTGTTTTTTTTTCTTAAACATTTTTTTCCCCTTGTAAAAGTCACTGAAAACGTTTGGGTTGTGACCCACCGGTTGTAAATCCCTGTTCTAAATAATCTGTATTATCATGTATCACAGCATTTTAGTGGTCCACTGTGAATCACTGTCCCGAATAATCTGCACGTGATGAAAGTGTGTTAATGGTCCTCTGTGAGGACATGTGGTCGAGACCCCCCTCCATATCACTGGGCGACTGTGAGAGAGAATGCTACCTCTTCAAAATAAAAGCACAGGGATCTTTTTCTTAACTTTTTTACCCACTTTGGTTCACGACCCACCAGTAGAGAATACCTGTTCTAAATAATCTGCACTTTCAAATATGAAAGCGTGTTAATGATCGTCTGTGACGTCATGTGGTCACCACCCTCCTCCATATCACTGAGCGACTGTGAGAGAGGAAGTCTCCTCTTCAAAATAAAAGCGCAGGACTTTTTTCCCCCCAGTACTTGTTTTTCCCCAGTCAAAGGCCCGCGACCCACTTTTGGGTCCCAACCCACCGTTGAGAATCACTATAAAAGCGACTAAAGTTTGGATTTCGACTTCAGATTCCTGTCGAATCCCGGTTTTAGACGACTGCGTCGTCACTTTATGTGCGCAGAATCAAACGCACGCTGAGCAGAATCAAACGCACGCCGAGCAGAATCAAACGCACACTGTCCATTTCACAGCTGAGGAGCTTCTCACAGGGCACTTTTCCAGCTGGGCTGCGATCCAGTGTAGTTCCCCTTCACCCTGCGGACTTCAGGCTCACTCATGCGAGCCAAACAGAACACACCCTGATTGCTGCAGACCGGGACAGCAGATATATTCCTTCAGTTGATCCACATTAGGGGAGCAAACAAACACAGACGCTCATTTTACTATCTGACATCAACACGAGAGGGTAACGCTGCAGAGGAGGAGACGGCGTCTCCACAGAACTGAGCATTTAACATTTCACCAGTTGATCCGGAGCCACTTTCTATCTTCTTACGAAACAGCCCGTCATGTCAGCCCGAACCTGACATGAGCGTGAACCGTCGCTGCGACCGAAAACCAACTTAACGATTTGTGAATAAGCCACTTTGGCCCAAATTGCTTTATCCCGCCTCCATCTTAAACCAGGAATAGCTGGCACATGAAACGCAGCTATTTTAACTGGTGCACTTGAAGGACATTAAAGGACAGTTAGGAGCGTTTGAACCAACTCTGATCTCCCAGATTCAGCGTCCGATTAAGGGACGACCAGAAGCCTGAGTTTATTATTCCACAGCCTGAGTGGCTCTAATCACAGGCTCTGCTACTTAGGGATTTGCTGCTGCTACTGGGCTAAGCGGCCATTTTCACTGTGTTTACATAAACTACCCAGTTACTTGCATAGTTTACTTTAGTACCAACATGTGGGTCGTGGAGATTTAGTGTCGTAGTCAACATAATTGCGTAACGCATTTAAAAATATTTGTTTAGTTTAACCAAAGCCAAATCAAAAGCTGCAGAAATAGTCACGGTCTGAAACAGGGAATGGAGGGTTTGAAGACACGTACAGGGAGACACTATAAAGGGAACTCACTGTATAGGCCATATACTGTATATATTTATATTTAGGCTTCAAACTACAGGGCGTCTTTACAATGAGCATTTCAAATCATAACTTTCAAAGTTATTTACAATTTCATCATTTAGAAAAAAGATATTCTGTTTATTGAGTTGTTCTTTAATCAACACAATTAAAATGATTAAATATATGTAATTCAAAGTGTAATGAAAACCTATCTAAAAATATCAATAGTATACATAAGTAAATAAGTACATATCAAAATTAAAAATAGATGAATGTGTTGTTGATGACAATATCAAATGTGAAATAAAAAATTATCAATAAAAATTGTATAACTCGATAAATACATGTAAATTAGATATCTATATGAATATGTCAAACGTTTTAGTAAATGAAAATAAATATCAAACATGTAACAGTATAAATAAGTAAATAATTACATTTAAAAAAGCAACAATATATAAATAAATATGTAAAGAGTAGCAGAGAGATGACAGTGCAATGACCAAAATAGAAATAGAAATAGAAATAACTAAGTAAATGTATAAAAGTAAAATACCAATGAATAAATAATACAAAATATACAGTATGTGAGCATTTAAAAGGTACAGTGTGTAAAATGTGGTGACATCTACGGTGAAGTTGCGTGTTGTATCCATCACCTCACCCCTACCATTCGAACATGCAAGAGAAGCTATGGTAGACTTCACTTCAAGCTCGCATGTCCACTCTGGGCTACTGTAAAAACATGGCGGCCTCCACGAGGTGGACCCGCTCCTGATGTAAATATACATAAAAGGACTCATTTTAGGGTTCTGTAAAAAGCAAGTCATAGGTGATTCTACATTTGTAAAAATGTCTATACATAATTGTTTTGTAGCTCTATTTCTGTAGGTCGAAGTGACAAATAATTGAGCAAAAATCGTACACACTGCACCTTTATGTAAATACAAACAAAATGTAAATAAAACATGTAAATAACACCAAAGCACAGCATGGGGATCTGACATCGTGTGCTATCAACATAAGATGAATAGAAAGTCCAGGTCCAATGAGGGAGCATCATCAGATCGTGTCAGCCTCATTTTTTTTTTTTTTTTTTAACAGTGGAAGAAAATGAACTTTCCTCTTGTTCGTATACTTTTCCTTGCGCTGCGTCTTTGGGGGCAACAATCTGTCACACATTACAAGCTCTAACACAAATGTGAGGGAGGGGCATGAAACGTCCTCTGGGGGGTGTCCATGGCCGACTTAACCACAAACAGACCCTGCCCCACTTCTCACAACAGGTACTGTGCATCTGAGGAGCCACGACCAAGAACCTTTAGCTTTAGTTACTTCAAATGAGAAAATGCTGTCAGGGCTCTTTCATGTCCCCCGACTCCAACGCCGTGTGTCGCCCCGCTCGCCCATAACCATGAAAAATGGTTTTGATGATGATGTCACTGCGTCCTAATCTGATTGCTCTATTTTCCCTCCACCTGGCTCCAGGCCACTTCTCCTACATCCTGTCAGGAACAGTTCAGTTACACAGAGACAGCTCTCTCTCTCTCGCACACACACACACACACATACACACACACACACACACACGCACAAATGTAAAAACATGGCCGTCCCCATAGAGAGGACCCACTCCTCATGTAAATATACATTAATGGGCTCATTTTAGGGTAATGGGAAAATAAAACATTTTGGTGATTATAAATTCATGAAAATGTCGGTATGTTATTGTTTGTAACATTTTTAGAAGTGAAAAAAAAGGAACAAAATATTCCACATGGCATCTTTAACTGCTAAATGCTGCATCATCAATTCTCCATGTTGACAAGATATCGTCTAACTTTGTTCTGCAAGTGTGTCGACTTTGAGGACGTGATATCAATGATTCACCAACACATTTTATAATAGTCCAGTAATAATAATAATAATAACAATAATAATAATAATAATAATGTTATTAAGTAAAACTGCTTAACTACAGTTTTGGTGTGAATCAGTCACATGTTTTCCTGTGACAACTGTACAGGGGCGGGGCTTATTTCTATCAGAGCAGAGCAGAAACCTCCAGGGCTGATGGATGAGGGAAGGTGTATATACGTGCAGTTCACAGGGTGGCCACCAGAGGCTCAATCCATTCCCATGTTAATGCGATCAACTTTAGAAGTGAATGAAACACGCTCAAAGTCTGGTACAAACTACAGGTTTGGTCTCAATCAGTCACATGTTTTCCTGTGACGGGGGCGGGGCTTATTCTTATTCTATCGAAGTTTGAAACTGTGCACAATAAAGGGACGTGGCCCCTTGAGTGACACCTGGACACATCCTGTGGATGCTGCGACAGCACCAAGGGCCCACTCAAGCTCTACCTGTGCTCCGCCTCTTTGTTTGTTTTTGGATGAACCAGGAAGTGGGAGGAGTTAGGCATCGAGTGAACCGCCCACTATGAGCCTCATAAGCACTCTGCAGCAAAGTATGGGTGACATCACATCTTTACACGGAGTGTTTGGGTTTTATACCTTTTTGTTGCTATTTAAAGGTGCAGTGTGTACGATGTTGGTCATTTGTGTCACTTCTAAAAATATTACAAACAATTACATACTGACAATTTCATGAATCTATAATCATTTAAATATTTTATTTTTTCCATTACCCTTAAATGAGCCCATTAATGTATATCTACACGAGAAGCGGGTCCTCTCTACGGGGGCCGCCATGTTTTTTACATTAGTTAAAGTGGACGTACTAAACATCTTTTGAGTTTTAATGAGAACTGAAGTCGACCATAGGTTCTCCTGCTCGCTCAGAAGGGTGAGGGTGAGGTGAAGGACACAAGACGCTACATCACCTCTAGAGGTCACCAAATCTTACGCACTGCACCTTTAACTGAGTCAAAAACAGCGAATGCGGTCTCATCTCATCACATGTGCAGCTCTTCAGCTCCTCAGCGTCCTTCACTTCCATCAGCTTCCCGTCAACTTGAACCCGTCTCCTTCTCGTTTGATTGTTTTTCTATTTTTCCATTTTTCTCTAACTCACTTTCCAGTGGCACGGCACTTCCTTCCTTCCTTCCTGGCCCTGAGCGATGTGTGTCCGCCTGCCTGTGCCTCCTCGCTCGCTCTCTCTGTCTCTCTCTGTCTCTCTCTCTCTCTCGCTCATGTCTCCGGGCGTCTTCCTGAGCGTGGCCCTCTGCAGTGCAGAAAATCACATTACTGCTCTGGCAGGGGAACATCTGAGGAGCCGCCCGCGTTCCTGACTGGGCTTAGCCTTTTGGTTGCCGAGGAGGAAACCTAATCTTTCATCCTTAACGAGGACGAATTTCATGGCAAATGCAGGATCACTCAAACAGTTCACCTCGACTTATTCAAATCAGACTCCTCCTGATGGGGGCCAGCGATAGGGACACAGAAGTATCGCCGACGTTTTACGTGAGAGGACGTAGGTGCATTGAGAGCGTTTTCCTTTGCGTGGGGTTCTGGTCTTCATCCATCTTCACGTATACCAGGTGCCATGTTTGCTAAATGCAGCCCTATGGTTCCTGTCTTTCTCACAGGGTTGCCAGACCAAACCAGCCCAAATCACTACCTCTCTACAAATCCGTTAAATCCGTAAAACAATGACATGCGTAGTGAAGGACACGTCGTACAAACACGAAGCTCCTCGACTACGCTAAAGAGCCAAAGAGAGGAGGCAACGCAACAAGGCTTCCCACAGAGATGACAACCCTGCACTCTCTTGATCTCACTTTAAAGCACGCGCACACAAACACACACACACAAGCACACACACACACACGCACGCAGTGAAGATCTCTCAAACATTTCTAGTTTCACACACATCTGTGAGCTGTTCTTAAGGTGATCTGCTGAGAATGAATGAGCCGCATCGACTCAAGTCAGAGACACACATTTATTCAGTAGTTCATTCAGAACAATGCGTTGTCACATGAATGAAAATGAGACGAATGACAGGCAATATAAGTTGCTATCCTTAGTTGACAGCGTTTTGGTTCATCTTCGATCAAGTTTTGACCAGCACCAGATCCCACCGACACTTCAAAGGACTTGACACTGGGCACACGACCAGACTGCTGTTTTTTTTTTTGTGTTGCGCCGAGTAATTTTGAATCGTGACGTTACACTTGATTAACCAATGACTGTCACTGAGCATGACGCCAAGTTGAGCAGATTCTCTCTCTCTAATTTCAAAACAAGAGAGGTCACAGCAGTTTAGTGAGATGTGCACTTCGTTTGCCATAAAACAGCAACTACTTTCTTAATATTTTCTCCAAAATATATTCTAACAACACCATCCATTTGGTGAAAAGTAGCCAGCCCAACGCTATGTTTTGGGGCAGAAAACCAGCCCAACCTGGCAACGCTGGTCTCTCAGCCCTCGCACATGTAGAGGAGGAAAGCTGCTCTTCATTTGATGGTTCTGAACACCTGGTTCTGATTGAGCAGCCTGCACCGCTGCTCGGAGTTGCCTTGTTTTATTGGAAATCGTGTTCTTATGTTCCCCCGTCCAGACCCGGCCGACTCCCTGACAGCTCCCACGGGGCTCGTGGGTACATCCTGGAAGCGCCGTAGGCCGCCGCCGCCGCCGCCGCTGCGCTCGCGTGAGCGGACGCCGTTTGCTAAGATGACACTTGGAGGTGGAGTTGTTTGACAGTTGCGGCCGTGTTTGTGTAGCCCTGCCATGGAGGCACCGGAGGGAGGGAGTGTTGTAGTGGCACTGAACTGTGTCCAGACGTTTGACTGTGATGTTGAAAAAGGGGGCGTGGCCTCTGAGCCACACATGACTGACTATACACTGTTACACAGTCAGTGCTGTAAGAGGAATGTACTGTGGTGTGTGTGTGTGTGTGTGTGTGTGTGTGTGTTTGGCACAGGACTGGTAATCACTATACTGCAGTGTGTGTGTATTACCAAATACTTTACTTCCTTGTCTGAGTATTGAGAGTTTGTTTTGTTATTTAAACAACAATTGTCTCATTTTTGAGGACTGGCAGTCTAAAAACCTTTACCACCATCATAAAATTAGTAGTCGGGGTAGCCTACACTTCTTATGTATTTAATATAATTCAAATACTTCAAAATTGTGTTGTTTTGAATGTAATATTATTTTTCATAAAGATGAGGGAACCTGCTCATTCATAATTAAATGCTGAATAGAATAGAAAAGTACATTTTACGCGTGCTATCGCTATTTAGCACAACTTTGTGTCTATACTACATACACAGTTCATTCTTTTTTACAAAGCAGTAAAAACTGCAAAAAATATTTCGTATACACGCATATATACACATACACTAATCCCATATGTGCTCGCGATTAAAACACATGGACATTGTGAGGCTGTGCAGGACGGAGCATCCGAGTGCAGAGCAGAGGACTTTAATGGGAACAATGGAGGATGTAATGGAGCACAGGATGAGTTTGGGTTTCATTTAGTCTGTCGGCTTGAAATTGAATATTGTTTTCACTCTTCTTGAATTCGTTACTCGTTATATGTCGGCATCTTACAGTAGATGTAGGATGTGCACGACTGTATTGCCTGCTTCACTACATTTAAGGCATCTTGAGGAAGAACCACAGAACCACCGCTTTGTTTGTTTTAGACCCGTTTTCTGTTTTCTCTGTTGTTGCAGAGAACAAAACATATTTAACTATTTAAGTTCTGTCGTACATGTGGGCCAGCAAATCACAGCCTCGGACTTAGCGGGGATCGACCCTGACACCGGGTCGTTCCGCTTCAAACACTGGGATCCCTTCCCTCCACATGGATCCACTGGCATTCTGTTAATAATCTATCACATGTGGCATCGGGCTCTGCACAACAAGAGCAAAGGCAGAGCCCGGGATTTCAGACAGAACCTGATATTTCTGCAAACTAATGAGTTAAAGATGAAACTCAGACACAACATCTCACAGGAACATTAATATAGATATAATCATAGGTCTCGTTACCCTCAGAGGGAATTCCTCCCCGGCCGGTGCCCGACTCCCTTCAAAGCCAGAGTGTGACTTACAAATGACTCGCTGCGAATGAGTGACGGAGGACATGGGATGTCTGACGTCTCCTTTGTAGAATATACATTTTTCTCTAAGGGCTCCGGGAGACAGAGACACACAGGGGACACGCCCAACCACCAGATTAGAACCAAATCAAACCGATTTAACCATCAAAGAATCTAATTCCTCACATGAACCTCTTCAATCTATCTTTTTCTTCTTGGAATCCAAAAAGTTCTATTTTATCCCTGTTTTAAAGGCGGAGTTTAGTGTTTCATGACATCTAGTGGTGGAGAATGACCAAAGCTGTTGTTATGATAATGACTCATCATATGTTTATAGAATAAAATAGAGTAGGATACAATGCCTGGATTGTCATTTCAAATGCATCACAAACATATATGCCGTCTTCAGTGCAAGTAAATAAATCATAGGTAAATATACGCTATCTAAAAAAAAGGACAAACACAGACTGTGAGGCTTGTCCACGTCTAACTCCTCCTACTTCCTGGTTCATCTGGAAAGCGGCGGAGCACAGATAGAGCTGGGGGTGGGCCCATGGTGCTGTCACAGCATCCACAGAACATGCCACTCAAGAGGCCAAGCCCCTTAATTATGCGCAATTTCAAACTTCAATAGAAGAATAAGAACAAGCCCCGCCCCCGTCACAGGAAAACATGTGACTGATCCAGACCAAACCTGTAGCTTGTACCAGACTTTAAACGTGTTTCATTCACTTCTAAAGTGGATCGCGTTAACATGGGAGTGGATTGAGCCCCTGGTGGCCACCCTGTGAACTGCACGTATACACACCCTCCCTCGTCCGCCAGCCCTGGAGGTTTCTGCTTGGTGAAGGATAACGAATTAAACAATTTGAACAATCCAAATGGATGATTATTTTACTTTCATTCCAATGAATGAATGTGGATTTAACCGTACACATTGGGCCTTTGAAGATAGAGGAAATATGAGACAGGCAGCTGACGTGCTGGATCACCTGACTCCATCATGGAGGTTTTGAAGGACTCAGCAGATGAGAATGAAAGAGCGACAGGGTGAAACGTGGAGCAGCTTCAAAGCGAGTTCAGAGCTGCCTTCTGAAAAACAAATGGCGCAACTGCTAATGTGGTTCATTGACACGCTCCCATGGACGTGAATGGCCACGTTTCTACCCATCTGCCCCCCCACCCCACCCCCCCATCCCCCTCCCCCAGCTCCCCCCCACCCCCACCCCCACAGAGACGAGCTCAGTGGAGGTGAGACTGTCTGTCACTGCCGCTGGCGCCTGCATGGCCTCACCTGGATGCATGACTTCAGCACTGTTAGGCCAACGGGCTCACACACACTACACACTCCGACTGTACACACACACACTACACACTCTGACTGTACACACACACACACACACACTACACACTCCTACTGTTCATATAACTACTGCCAAGTACACACACAGACGCCAGACGCTTCGATTTAATACCAAATACCATAAAAGCAGTAATGTTTAAAAGTGTGAACGCTGTATTTCATTGTGCTCACACACACACACACACACACACACACACACTGTGTGTCTGTGAATCCTGTGTCAACACGCTATCAACAGTCGATCTATTTACACATACACATGTCCACATCTATCTATCCATATATCGCTCTCTCTCTCTTTCTGTGTGTGTGTGTGTGTGTGTGTGTGTGTGTGTGTGTGTGTGTGTGTGTGTATATATATATATATATACATGGTTTACATAGCGCCGTCTTATGTGCATAGCGATTATGTTCGTTGTATTTTTGCATACTTTTTATTGTATCTTATTTTTCCCATGTTGCCTTTGAAAACTGATTGTGTATTCTTATGTTATGTTTTTCTACACTTATACTTACGTTTTATACTTCTTGATAGAATTTCATAGTACAGGGAAACTCTTTTCCTTACTGTGAATATGCGAGAATAAACACTTAAAATCCTTTCCCGTGAATAAAAAAGCTGAAAAGCTACTGTGTATAGAGCAATGTATAGTTTAATATGGAGCACTGGATTGTGTGTGACTTTATATAGTTTCATAGTGTAAAATATGAGCTTACAAATGACCAACACTTCACCTAACAAGTCTAATCTGAAACTGGATTCAAGTACATAAGTAGATTCAGCTGTTTGTATTTCTTCCATTTAAAATATTTATATGTGAGGAGCTGCATGTGTGGATATGAATGGATCTGTGTGTGTGTGTGTGTGTGTGTGTGTGTGTGTGTGTGTGCGTGCGTGTGCGTGTGTGTGTCCATGTGTGCGTGTGTGTGTATTCCTCATGTGCACATGATGGCACAGAGAGCATTCGCTCGGTGGAGTAATGGTAACAACATTGCTGACAGCAAACATGCAAATATGATATCATGAATATTTAGTTTGATGTATTATATTCGTTTTATTTCAATATATGTTTCCCCACAGGCATGCATCAACATTTTTGATCAAATAATATTGCACAACAAATGTGTTTTTGTTTTTATTAATTACGTTTCATATCAGTAAATATTAACAAAAGAAAGTGACAGACCTTTGTGGTATATAACTTTCAAATCTTATTTCCCATAATTGTCGTTTCCCGACATCAGAGACGAAACATCTCACATGCCCGGAACTATTCAGCTCTGTGTTTTTATATTTATATATTTACCGAGCAGCAAATGAAGCATTAAAATGAAATAATGTCTTCCACTTGTGGCCCAGAACAACCCATAATGTTGGTAATTAAGCGATTAGGTAGAAGACAGAATGGTGGGAAATCAAAAATATTTTTGAATTAAAAAAAAACCCAGGGTCGATGTCCGATGATAATGATGTTGACGTTGACGAATGAAAGTTGAATGATATGACCTCTGACCTCAGTAATATCTCTGCACCCCCTCCTCCCTCCCGCTCTGGCACTAGAAACCAGCGTCAACACTGCCACCCAGTGGCCGCTGCCTGGCATGGAGCACCTCTGCCGTTCCCAGCCTCCCTCCCCTCCCCTCCCCTCCCCTCCCGCCTCCCCCCTCCACCACCACCACCACCACCCACCTTGAGGCTTCCCTCTCTAACCGGAGGAATGGTAAAGTGATCTGTTGGTCCCTAAGTGCTTTTCGCTGTCAGTGGTGTTGACGTGGGGATGCAATAGAAACCCAGCTGAGGCCACCGCGACGTGGAGGAGAGACCTGCTCCCCCTCACACCGAGCTCTCCTCAGGATTCCTCAGTTTACTGCTAATTACAATAATACACCAGTGGTTATAAATGATTGGTGAATCGATGAATCATCGTCCCTGCTCGCCACGGGATGAACGCTCATTTGCTTATAAAGGCCTGTTTGGTTTTCCGTCGGGCTCGGAAAACAGACACCCCACCCCCCCGGAGCGACGGGATGGTCTGGGAAAATCCCCTCTAACTGGAGGAGGAAGCGGCGGGCCCAAGCAGAGCAGGGCTGGGGGGCTACCTGAACTTGGTCCGTCCTCAGATGTTTAAGGGCCCCAGCGAGGGCGCCGGGGGGCCCCCCGAGAAATGAGGAACCACTTGGCCAGAACAGCCTCTGGATCCCGGTGTGGACCGACCGCCAGCGGCGACGATGCAGAACCCGGCTGCTGATTGGTTAATGGACGTGCAGAGGGTCATCAGGGGAGTGGATGCTTGGGTGGTTCGGGAGGCAACCGCATAATTGGCTTAAAGGTGCAGTGTGTACCATTTTGGTCATTTTGGCACAAAACAATCACATACTGACATTTTCATGAATTGATAACCACGTGAATGTTTTTTGGTTTTTTTTCCATTTCCCTTCAATGAGCCCATTAAAGTATATTTACATGATCCTCTCGACGGAGGCCGCCATGTTTTTACAGTAGTAAAAGTGGACGTACTAAACATCTTATGAGCTTTAATGACAACTGAAGTCGACCATAGGTTCTCCTGCATGTTCAGAAGCGTGAGGGTGAGGTGATGGACACAACTGGGATCTTCACCTCTGGAGGTCACCAAATCGTACACACTGCACCTTTAAATTCGAATGACTCTACAGGAAGATGAAATGAAAATAATGAGGGTACAAACGTTACAGTGAGACGTCTGGAGCAAGCAAAACACCTCCAGCCCTGCGAGGGAGGACAAGCCCTGCACTTTGTACGCTGTGTGGGGGCCGAGGCCCCCCTCACCCACCCCTCACCCCACCCCGCACCCCCCCCCCCCTCCACCTCGGAGCTGATGACTGGCCGGGGACCCAGAAGAGCACTTGTAAAAATAGATGCAAAAACAATACCTGCCCAGTCAGGGCAGACACCTCCCATGTGGAGAGAAAGCAACAGGTGATGAATTGACATGATGTGGATACAACATGTCAGTGAGGAGGAGGAGGAGGAGCGGGGGGGGGGAGGAGGAGGAAGATGAAATCTCTATAATCCATCATCATCTCATTATAGACTGCTCAAGATGGAAAAAAGCCGCTCAGGCAGACGAACGCCATCTTGATACGTGGACCACCTACGCTCGTTTTATTGCACCAGGAAATTTCTGTTTGCTTAAGGACACGTAAAAGCATCAATAACAAGAATTGGGACTCGCCCAATTTCACATGAGCTAATCATCAAGTCGTGTCCCACAGTGCAGGTTGGGTTCGAGTCCCCGTGTTCGGGCCATTTCAGGTCAAACTAATTCCAATTTCTGGATGCCAGAAAAACCTCCTGCCTTCACCCTCTGACTCCACCTTGAAGTTTTATAGAGAGGCGGTGACATCATTTACACCAACGTGTTGTTTAAAACCCAGGAAGGTCCACTTGTATATTTGACTTGGCCTGCGCCGCCTCAGCTGACCGACACATCACATGTCCCGCGCTACGACTATTTAATGTAGAATCTCCAAGACTCACAAATGAACGTTCCAGTGATGTACCCGTTCACTAAACACGCCATATATCTCGCTGCTGCCTTCTCCAAACAGAAATAGATTTCTGTGAATTGTTTGATAAATCCGCTCCGGCTTCCCCGCTCCGTCCTTATTGGAGCTCCTACTGTTTTCCTGGCTGTTGGTGGCCCCGGGCCCTAATCACCCCGCCGCTCCCTCAGAGGCCATAAATTACCCCGATGAGATGGTGCTTTGTGTTCCTTCTGCCGGTGAGCGGGGCGAATTCACAGCGCCGTATTTTGACAACCCCGACGTTAAATCATTGTTTTATGACAGATGGGAAAACTCCTGCACGTTCGGACGCCTGATTTATGCTCATTCGGGTCTGGAGGACGCTGTAATGTGCGAGTCATGTGAAAACAGATGGATAGAGAGATACCGAAGGGTAAGACTGACCCATACGTTCTCAGCACAGCTTACAAATGGCATCCATATGCGGCCGGAGCGGTTACATCTCCATCGCTGCCTCTGTGTGTGTGTGTGTGTGTGTGCGTGTGTCTGCGAACGTGTGTGTTTGTTTGTTGACTTTTCAAACACACATAAAGATTATTTTGTAAAGGGAACTCATTAGCGGTCACATTATGGTCCTTTGCTGTTCGAATACGCAAGTGACAGTTCAGATGTGACACAGGAAGTATAGAGTGACCTCGCTGTGCAGCTTCCTGTTTCCAGGCACGCATGGAAAAAAAATGGAAGTGAATTAATTTGAGCCATACCGGACGACTTATTACTTCCTCTCTGGTCAGACGTCAATTTGGAGAAATTACAAAGTTGCTCTGCTTCGTTTCCACGGCCTCAGGTCGTTTCGCAAGGTCTCTCTCTCTCTCTCTCACACACACACACACACACACACACACACACATGTATTTCTGTTTTAATGGGGACACTCAAATTTTTTTTTCAAAGAATCATTCCCTGTAGCCCCTAAACCATCCAAACTAATTTCCTAACCCTAACACTAAAACCATGTCTTAAAAGGTGCAGTGAGTAAGATTTGTTGACCTCTGGTGGTGAAGTTGGATGTTGTATCCACCAACTCATCCTCACCCTTCTGAACATGCAGGAGAACCTGTGGTAGACTTCAGGTTTCACTGAAACTCAAACACATGTTTAGTGTGTCCACTCTGGGCTACTGTAAAAACATGGCGGCCCCCGTAGAGTGGACCCACTCCTCGTGAAAATACTCATTAATGGGCTCATTTAAGGACAATAGAAAAATAACAATGCATTAAGGTGATATGAAAATATCAGAATGTAAATGTTTAGTAATATTTTTTATTTGTTATAAAAGTGACAAAAATACCAAAATCTTGGATGAAAAATTAACCTTTAACCCTCAGATTTGTCCTTAAAGGTGCAGTGTGTAAGATTTCAGAAATTTTGGTCAGTTCTAAAAATATTACAAAACAATCACATACTTACATTTTCATGAATTTATCTTACACACTGCACCTTTAAAGAAGTGATGTCCTCACTCTGTGTATTCTACTCCAGTTGGTCCTCACAAACACATAGGAAGGACACACACACACACACACACACACACACACACACACACAGATTCCTGACTCGTATCAATACAAGAAAACTCTGGTGCCATCGCCTCAGTGTCCTCAGGTCAACATGGACGTGAGAGACCGCTCCCCTGTCAACCAAATCCCACAGGGCATAATGTAGCAGCCATTTATGAGCCCCAATAACGAGCTCAATTTGTCAGAGTGTCTCACACAGGGACGGGAGTGTGTGTCCGTGTGCTGGCAGGAGGCCAGAGGACGTCAGGTGAGCTGTGAGGAAACAGAGAAGTCAGAATATATGGAGCACGGCCGGGGAGCTCGGGACGACTCGGGTTTTATGGCTTTTTCCAATGAGGCAGGACAGTATGTGAGTGAGCAGTGTCTGCTGCAGCCATTGTATTCCAGCAAGGGGGGCGGGGGGGGGGGGGGGGGGGGGGGGGGGGGGGGGGGACCACCCACATGAAGTCAGCGATGAGCTAAATACTCAGCCACGTCCCCTTCCCCTCGCTCACGGAGTAAACCGAGGTCCAACGGCAGCACTCGGACAGACCATCACCCACTGTGAAACCCTCCACCCACCCACACCCACCAACACCCTCCCTCCCTCCCTCCCTCCTGACCGGCGCTCCTGCACTGGGCTGAACTTGGCACATCCATGGAGGCTGGAACCGCCCACGCCCCTGTGGAGCCCGGAGAGCCCAGAGAGGAGGCCCAGAGGGAGCGAGGTGCCTCCTGACGCCGCCTGTCACATGCAGGATGACGCCCTTGGTTTCCCTTTAATACACACGTGTCAAACCCGCGGCCCGCGGGCTGAGTGTGGCCCGCAAGATCATTTTATGTGGCCCAAAACAGCTTAAAGGCGCGCGACTGTCTAAAAATAAAACGCGTGCATTGCCCATGAACCCTGGTGAATTACACATGCTACACGTGCAGCATTATATTCAGAGTGTTTACGTTTTCACATGAATGCACATGCATATACAATATTTCTAACTTGAATAAGTGATAATCAGGTATGAGGACAGTTATTTTATGATATGTTAAGAAGTAATTACATTTAGTCCCACACGCGGGTCCTCTCTACGGGGGCCGCCATGTTTTTACTGTCGTAAAAGTGGACGTACTAAATGTCTTTTGAGTTTTAATGACAACTGAAGTCGACCATAGCTTCTCCTGCATGTTCGGAAGGGTGAGGGTGAGGTGATGGATACTTCACCTCTAGATGTCACCAAATCGTACTCACTGCACCTTTAATGCACGGCCTGAGGCGGAGTGCGTCATGGGACGGCACTGCTCAGATAACAGGCTCTTTAATGGCCTTGAAGGATGTGAAAAAGTCCAACAAGTGAAGAATCAAATCTCTTGCGAGCCACATACCAGAGACTCTTAATCATATCCTCCGCTTTGGTTTATTTGAGCTTGGACGTTGGGAATCAGATCCCGGGAGTTTCTTTTGACCTGTCTCTGGAACATGGAAATGTGGAGGACGGGCGGCGGAACGACAAGACAGTTACACGTGAAGAGGTCGTCCGTGTAAACGGGATCTTTACAGCTCCGAGATGATGGCGTGCTCACGCTTTCATTTTGATTTACTGCCGCCTGGTGGGATGAGCTCAGTGAATATGTGAGCTCGCCTGCCAACCGCGCTTTTTCCTCTGTTGCTCTTCGTTGGCTCTTTGTGGCCCGGGAGGTTTGTGAGCTGCTGCAGAGCCATGTGGACGGAGCAGAGGCCCTGCAGGCTGCATGGAGCTGGATTTGGCACAAGGGCTCAGAGCGTCTCCAAAAATAAGAGAGAGGGAGAGCAGGGCGAACATATTTGTCTACGTCTGCATGTGTGTGTGTGAGTGTGAGTGTGTGTGTGTGTGCACACGTGTGTGAGAGGGACTGAGTCATAGAGGAGCTGCTACCGACACATACTGTTACAGTTAAACCGTGACCTCATTAGGATTTTAACATCATCTCTATAAGATTTAATTTGCAGGTTATGATTTCATAAATGTTTTTAAACAGTCAAGTCTCCGCGCCAGCTGCAGTGAGTCCTCTACCTGCTGGTCGCCATGGGGGGTGGGGAGGCGGCGGGGGGTGGGGGG
>JAFBJT010111946.1:0-17845 GCA_016785325.1 Chascanopsetta lugubris | reverse complement strand
ACACACACACACACACACACACACACCCTCCAGTTCACACTTTACTCAACCTGGAGTTAGTTTGAGGTAAACTGGGAAACAAACACTTGGCTGCTGAATAACTAAAAACGGCTCATGTTTACTTGGCAAAGTCTTTAAGCTAAGTGATCCCTTCCTCTTAATTGGGGGGCGGGGGGGGGGGGGGGGCCGTAGTGGGGGGGGGGGGGGGGGGGGGGGTATAGACACAAATGTCATCGCCCTATTAAATTATATCAAAGTAGAAAAATGACATTCTAACTGTATGTTACATTCAGACTATTATCTGTGGTTTACCATGGTGTCAGGAAGCCCTTTGATGTAACTCTGTATTAATATGAGCTCACTTTGGTGCTCAAGCAGGCGAACTGCTCTGTTTCATGTCATCCAGCAGTCATTCATTCAGACCCCTATAGCCAGAGAGCGTCAGTGGGTAACTGCTGTCATCTGGTGGTAAACGACGGTACCACTTTTTTTTACAGCCTTATTTCACATGACCTAAAATTGGTGCATCAAAAACTCCTCTATAAAATATGAAAGGAAAAAAAATATTATCCTTATTCTCATTATCATATTTATATTCGTAGTGTGAATTTATACCCTCGAAAGGAATATCTTAAATCAGCAAAAATATATATGTTTGAATGTGAGAACAAGGTGTTAAGGTTAAATAGAATGTAAGTATGTTCCATTACTACATCAAATTATATTATACTATGGTTTAGCAATAGTATGTTTTCTTTCTATGATCATAAGAGTCTTGAGTAGTTAACAACAATTTATATTTGATAAACATGCATTTAATATGTAAATAGATTTCCAACATAAGGCTTTTTTAACTTAAATCACTTCCACCAATTCTGCAACAAGTAACAAGTAAATTCAATTAAATTCAATCCATTGAATTAAATTGTACTTTCACTATCTAATTTTAAGTGCATATTCAGTGTACAGTATGTGTTTGATTGACAGCTCAACTTTTGGCTCCACCTCCACCCATGTGACCTAGTGACAGGGTGAGGCCGCGGGTGCACTCGTCTCCAAGGGTTCCACCGCTACTACAGAGGATCAGGAGGCCAGGGCCCAAACGGAGGGAGAGGTGCAGCGCGTCCGGGAGCGATGGCCTACCAACAGAAGCTGGCTGAGAAACTCCTCATCCTCAATGAGAGAGGGAACGGGGTGCTGATACGGATGAACTACATCAAAAAGGTAACGGGAGAAGAGGGAACTCAGCAGAGTGTGGTGTGTGGGAGAGAAGAGAAAGAAGGAACTTGACTTTACACTTACAAACTTTGCTAATTCCGTCTAAATGAATGTTTATGCCATTTATCGTGCAGAGGAACGATACCATTGAGAGAGAGAGAGAGAGAGAGAGAGAGAGAGAGAGAGAGAGTCGCTCCAATGCTGTCGGTTGAAAATAAAATGAAATTCACTTATATTTTTGACTATAAACCAAAGTATGCGCTTGATGGTACAGATGTGTTTCTGACTCGGCACGATGAGGAATTTGAATTATGTGAAGCCAAACACATTAAAGTAGCGACTCTGCAACAATACAACAATGTTGTGTACTGGTGCGCAGCAGCTCAGCGGTGACAGAGACACAGTCTCTATAACTGCCACTGAGCTCCTCACTAAAGAGGAAGTGCAAACAGGAAATCAGTTCGAGCAGACAGTCGCCACAACCCACTCTAACTCTGAAACGAATGCTGTGGAACTCCCTCAGCAACACCACGACTGAACAGGCACATCTGTCGCCGCTGCACGATGAGGTCTATTTTGATTCGACGGCATCTCGAGATGTGACAGGAAGCAGGAAGTGACACTCGTGAGAAAATGGGAGTGTGGTTTATCTACGGTTCACACGTCTATGCACGCAAACATTCTTATTTGTCAACACATATAGATATATAAATAGCTCTTGTATTGGGTCATTTAAAAAAAAAAAATCTGCCAGGTAAATAATTGCTGAGTCAGTAGGTTTTTTGGACACAATAAAAGATCAAGCACTAGAAATGTCTTTATATGAGGCATACAAATTCACTAAGACTCAAAACTGAGCTGATTAAGTTTTTAAAGACCAAAAGGTCAAAATCACTGTGACCTCACAAAACCCCTTTTCATCTGAAGCTTTAATTTGGATAGAAAGATTTAAAATGAATGTACTTTGGATTCAAATACTAGTTGATTATGATCATTCTTGTCATTCTTGTTATTGTTGATGTTGTTATTGTTATTATTATCATCATTATCATTATTGGTGATATTATTAAACTTTATATTGATGACACCTTAAAAAAAAAAAAACATGATCAGTTACGACCCCTGATCCCAACTCTGCATTCAGGGCAATTTGTCCTAGTAGGAGGAGCAATAACTTGAAATCAAAGACGAACTGATTCAGGTGGTCAAAGGTCAAAAGGTCACAGCAACTTTATACATCTAGTGTATGTGAAAAACAAATGTACATAGTCTGAGAGTGCCGCGGTTGGCAGAGGCACAGAGCCACAGGGTTTTACTGTGTCTTTAAGGATCAGGCTGAGGAGCTGGTTGGTTGTTGAGGGAGCTGGGGAGCAAATAACTTCTCATTCTGCTGTGGTTGATGTTGTTATTGTTATTATTATCATCATTATCATTATTGGTGATATTATTAAACTTTATATTGATGACACCTTAAAAAAAACAAAACATGATCAGTTACGACCCCTGATCCCAACTCTGCATTCAGGGCAAGTTGTCCTAGTAGGAGGAGCAATAACTTGAAATCAAAGACGAACTGATTCAGGTGGTCAAAGGTCAAAAGGTCACAGCAACTTTATACATCTAGTGTATGAGAAAAAAAAAATGTATATAGTCTGAGAGTGCAGCGGTTGGCAGAGGCACAGAGCCACAGGGTTTTACTGTGTCTTTAAGGATCAGGCTGAGGAGCTGGTTGGTTGTTGAGGGAGCTGGGGAGCAAATAACTTCTCATTCTGCCCGTAATCTCCTTCAATCCCGTTGTACATTGTGTATAATGACAATAAAGGCATTCTATTCTATTCTATTCTATTCTAATATCCCATGTGTGACTTTCTGCTGACAAGAGCGCTCTGCTGTGAGCGAGTTACTTCAAATATGGAGAAAAAAAAAAAAGAAAAGACAAATCCAGAATCTAGTCCTGCCAAGGAGAACTCATCCCATCCTCACATGAACATATAACGCCATGTGACCTCCATCGCAGAACTGCGCTGACCCCAAGCAGCGTCCGTCCATCCTCACCGACAAAGCCATGGAGCCGGCCGTCAAATACATCAACAAGAAATTCCCCAACATCGACTTCAGAGGAAACATTGTGAGTACGAGCTGAAGCAAATGTGGCCATCGTGCGTGTTTGTTTCCTGTTTACTGCAGAGCAGCGTTACCATCGTTTGATTGTTCTGCTCAATCAACATGTCGTCCCTTGGCCACGCTGTGATTAAGTGTCATGTTCCTCCGAGCCGATGGGAGGCATGTCGTGACAGACGTGTCCCCTGGGTGGTGGGTTAAGTGTTGGCAGCAGAGCAGGGGAGTGGACAGGTGCAGTGATGAGTGGGTGTAATAACAACAGGAAGTGGACTCACAGTGTTGCCAGTCAGGCCGGTGGAGGGCAGGTAAAACATCCGGACTCAAGGAGACTCCAAACATGCTCCGTTAGGACAGGTGGCGCTGGTCACAGGGGCGGGAAACAGGAAGACGGCAGGAAGTAGTAGTTTATGTGAGACGCGCCCGTCCCACACAGGTGAGTACCTTCAAAATAAAGGAGGAAATGATCATGAACAATAACAATAATGATGAATTAAAAAAACAAACGAGCAAGATTACGAGTTAATTCATTTAAACATTGTTATATATAACTTGATTCAAAATACACACACAAACACACACATACACACACACATATATATATATATTACACACACATATAAATGTATATACAAAATGATTTGTTTATTGAATTAAATCTCTTCAAAATGAATGTATATAAGTTTATATATTCTTCTGTGTAGTAGTACCACAGTGCCACATTAACGAATGGTGCACATTAAAGAAAAATGTAAAATATGGTGCTTGAATAATTGTTGTTGTTAATTGTTTATTTGTTTATTTCAGCAAAACCTGACCGGCATCCAGCGACAGAAAGCTGAAGTGTTGACTATCACGTCCAGCTACTATGACTCTTTCCTGGATGTCATAGAGTTCAGGGTGACTCCATTCATTCATTCATTCATTCATTCATTCATTCATTCATTCATTACATGAGCTCTTCCAATATGCACCTAAATCCAAACACAACCTCTGCCTTCATTAACAACAGCAAAAACCAATCAAAACAAAACAATGAAAAACAAATACATTAGTCTTTAAGCATGGAAACACAAATGTGAAAATACGGGGATAATGGCTGTGGCTCCTCGGCTCCTTCTGCACATCCATTTTTTTTTTGACATTTCCCATTTAAGAAATACATTTACATATAGAGTGGTTTATTCTGATATGCAGGGGCTAAAAACCCGATTTTACTCCAGATGTCCGTTTGTTACACCTCCCCGCACATTTGCATGTCTCTGTGATGGAGGTCATAGCCAAGGGTGAGGCATTAGCAGGAGAGAGAGAGGAAGAAAAAAAACATAACGATGATATTATGGGACCGTGCAGAGGCTCGGCGAGCATCAGGCTCCGCAGATGAATCAATAAAAATGATAATTCATCGGACAAATTACAAAAGCTGCTCTGTTGCTGAAGCTTTTCTCGTCCGTCTCCCTCAGGATCACGTTTACGAGCTGCTCAACGTCATCGACGCCTGTCTGTGCTTCTTTGATATCGTGAGTCCCACATCACCTACATCCCCCCCTCTATTCCGACTCCACAGGTTCCACACTGCAGGTTGTTATCGCTCTCCTCCCTGATCTGTGTGACAGTGTTTTCCTCTTCATCATAATTACGCTGGCACCTCTCCCCCTCTTGCGCATTATGTATTTCTCTCAGCTCTGTCTCCTGAGATCTGATCTGCGAGCCCCAGGAGGCCATTTTATGCATCTCGTGCATTTGGATTTATTCAAGGGAGCAGCTCTGCTGGGGGAAGACGGGGATCTATTTGATCGTGTCCTGGTTCTGCATAAAATTCAATATTCAGTCCTAAAAAAATTCTATATTTTCCCCTCGCGCTCTCAATTGGAACTATTCCTGATGAGATTCCCCTGGGGGATCTTTGGCTCCATAACTGTCAAAATCCCAAAATAATACAGGTTCCAAAACATGTCTATGTTCAGTTGGAATACCTATTTACATTTTTTTTAAATGACTGGTCTCTATTTTTCAGTATTATTAGACAGTTTCTTCAGATTCAGGGGTGTCCAGAGGCTCCAATCTGGCCCACTGGATGATTTACAGGGGATGACGGTTTATTGACCTGCACTTACTATGCCGGGTCACTAGGGGGAGCCTGTGCCACTCGGTATGGGTGAGTTGGAGAGCATTAGTGGAGGAGTAGAATGTGTCATTTATCCCAATTTGACCCAAACACTAGTTTTATGAATGTGTTCATTCAAATGTTCTGATTGAAGGTGAAACTGTTCAGTCACCGTGACCTGGCAACACGTGATATTAGTGTTAATCATCACACGTCAAAAATACTACTCAGTCAGAGGTCACTCTGTCCTTGAGAATGTGGAAGATGATCCAGTGGGCGACATATGATCAGTTGTCACATGTCACTCATCGTGGTCACGCATCGACAGACATTGAACCACAAGGGGATCATCCCGCACTGTCTGCAGAGGGTGGTGCGGGAGCAGTGATGTCATTCATTTCATTACAGGCCACAAACTTTGACTTCACCAAGAACTACCTGGATCTGATCATCACCTACACCTCCGTCATCATAACTCTGTCACGCATCGATGACAGGAAGGCTCTGGTGGGGATGTACAACTGCGCACATGAGATGACCAATGGATGCAGGTGAAGACTTTGATTTTTTTTGGGGGGAGGGGTGGGGGGGAGAGTGGGGGCTTGTATTACAATCTTACTTGTATCAGACACCAGGCACCTGCTGCCATGTTGTGTCCTGACATTTTGGGTCTATACCCGATTTGCATGATATTCATTTATACATTCCAAAAAGTGCCTGTCCCTAGTTTGAGACAGGAGCAGGAAACACACACACACACACACACACACACACACACACACACACACACACACACACACACACACACACACACACACACACACACACACACACACACAGTGTAGAGCATTTGAATGTAGCAGCTGTCCCCTGGGGATGGAGCTCGTTCAGGTCGTCAGACAACCCAAAGAACACATTGGTAGAAAATCAGTGCAGGTGAAGTCAGACTGACACTGGTATGATGATGAAGTCGGTCTTATTTTCACATCTCTGCATTGATGATTATTATATTACCCAGCGACTCGTCGTACCCTCGACTCGGCCAGATGCTTGTGGAGTATGATCATCCCTGGAAGAAGCTCACAGAGGAGTTTGGTCCTCACACAAGGGTATTTTTTGTTTGATTTATTTACTTATTTATTTATCTCTCTGTTGAATGGAAATGGAGTTGCACTACAAAAACAACAAAGCGAAAATGGCAAATTCAACTTCCAATTATTTTGATATTTAATCTTATGTGAGCACTCGATAATAAAAGCAAGTTCTCCAATTCATTTTCATATAACTTCCTTTCTACATATGAATGTCATGATTGTGGAGTTACCTACTCTGTCTGTCTCCCTCTCCTCCCCCATCCCCGTCTCCCCTGTCTCCCTCTCCTCCTCCACCCTGTCTCCCTCTCCTCCCCCATCCCCGTCTCCCCTGTCTCCTTCTCCTCCTCCATCCATGTCTCCCTCTCCTCCTCCACCCTGTCTCCCTCTCCTCCTCCACCCTGTCTCCCTCTCCTCCTCCACCCCGTCTCCCCTCCCGTCCCCGACCCCGCCTCCATCCCTCCTCCGCCCTGTCTCCCTCTCCTCCTCCCCCCCCGTCTCCCTCTCCTCCTCCCCCCCGTCTCCCTCTCCTCCTCCTCAGTCTGTGACGGGCGCTCTCCTCTCTCTGAGGTCGGTGTACCCGCGCAGGAACCTGCCGGCGGAGCAGTGGCGCAGCGCCCAGCTCCTCAGCCTGCTCAGCGCCTCGGCCGCCATGCTGGACCCGGCCTGCTGTGACACGGTGAGTCGGTTGCCTCTGTTGACACCCAACAAAGACAGACAGGCGGAAAAATCAGAGGAAGTGCAGGAGACCAGACTGTGTTTTTAGTGGTGATGTCAGATGCAGAAGTGAGCGAGGGTGTTGCTGTTAAAAGACATTAACTGCACATCTATGCTGCTTGAAACTATCCCAGTTATTATTACTTCGTATATATGATTTAACATGTGTCTTAGGGTAATGTACAAACATGTGGGTGATATGCTAATGAGCTTTCTCATTTTCTCCAATTTCAGATTGCATGTGAATATTTGTCTTTGGAGACAATGGAGCGATGGATCATCAGTAGGTTTCGCTCCTCCGCAAAACAGACAACTTAGAAAGGCCATAATATTTTAGGGTGCTGTAAGAACAAGGTGGTGCAACATGGCGGCCTCCATAGAGAGGACCCAGTCTAGTTGAATGACTAATACAACTAAGGCACATTCATGTGATTACATCTACTCATGTAACATCTGTATAAATGATTACTTTTTAATTCAATTTTTTGCAAATTGAAATGGAAATAAATGGAAATATTAAACACTGGACCTTTAATTTTATGCCCAGTCACATTCTTTAAGATGCATGAGCTCTTGCTATCATATAGTGACAAGTTTCCTTGGAGACCAGTTCATGCAAAATGCTTTTCATGAACACCTCAGGCCGCCGTATCCGATTCATGCCACCAGTAACAAACGCAGTCTTATCTGAGTGAAACAGTTCATCATCGTCTTAAAGCTCCTCTAAGTGCCATCTGCCTTTGTCGCAGTCGGCTTCCTGTTGTGCCACAGCAGCCTGAACAGTCACCAGGGCTCCCTGGAGCTGTGGAAGATGGCGCTGCGGAGCGGCCTCTTCCTCACCCTCACCAGAGACGAGGTCTTCAACATACACAAAGTCTCTGAGGACCTGTTCGACAGCATCAAAGGGTAGGAAGGCTCCACCTCTCCCTCTCTCTCTCTCTCGCTCTCTGCTCTCTCTCTCTCTCTCTATCTGCGGGCTGTGAAACACAGGCCGAGCTGCTTAATTAACCTTTAAAGAGGGGTAATAATAGGTGATAAAGTCTTTATTGCCCCCTCCCATCACAGATGCTTCACAGACAGTTGATTTTTAACTGTGCGTTAAGTGTCGAGGCTAAAGAGACAGGACGGTCGAGGGTCCGTCACGTGACCTCTTTAAGTATCTGCTATGTATACGAGTCAGCGGCTGTGTGAGGGGTCAGAGGCAGAAGCATACGTTCATACAGATATATTTAAAGGTGCACTCTGCACGTTTTACTGGTTTGAAATGACTTAAAAATGATCCAAGGGGATAAAACATTTTTTGACATTCCCTTGTGGTCACCACTATGGAGGTGAACGCACTTTCCCAAGGAAATGACACTGGAATGAAGCCTGTGACCTGTGCTCCTGTTCTTAAGGCTATGGTCCAAACTGGACTCCATGGCTACCACTAGGTGGTGCTAGTTGCAGCTCTGCCTGCCAGTAAGCAACTGCAATGGCTTGGCTCCAGTTTGTTCTGATGCCAGCTCACACCTAAATATAACTGTGGTGTACAAGCCTGAGTAAAAAAATCTATGTGGTTTCCAGACCTTGGCAGAGGTTTAAGCTCTAAAAAGCACTTTTCTACATTTCCTTTAAATGCAATATCTGCGTATAAACTCAATTATAATATATAATATATCTAATAAACTTCACTCATTTCAAAACGAAGAACCAGAAGAATCTGTGTCATTGCATGTTGGATGGAGATTAATATTGAAAGCATGAAGTCTCATCTTCTGGATTATAACTCGGTGATTACAGTGATTAGCGCAGCGCTGACTAATCAGAGGGTCAGACCGAATCATCTTTCATCACGAGAACTTCAATGTATAATTTAGACATGTCAGGAGAAGCGTGACACATATTTGAAAAAGGTCAGTTCTGCATGATCACAGTCATTACTGTCTCCCTTTTGCTTCGACTTCAAAGATTATAAATCCTCGTTTTTTTCTCTCATTTTCTTCAGATATGGTAAACGAGTCGCAGACATCAAGGAATGTCGAGAGCACGTTATGGTCAACTGGTGAGTCCGGTCATAAATATTCAGTAATCTGCCTTTACTTTGAAATGATTCGTACTATCCACGTCCACTTCCTGCGTCATGTCGTCGGCAGCGGCGCCATGCACAGAGAGAGGAGGCACTTCCTGAGGGGAGCGATGAAGGAGTTATTCAACGTGCTGGAGGATGAGCCCAGACTCCTGGGACCAAAGGTATAGGGAGGTGCAGATTAGAATAATTTCAGATTTGAATCATTTCATTTCGGTAAAAAACTTCTGACGCCCTAAAATGAAAAAAAAAAATGGATTTGTGATGGATCCGGCCACACAACTGTGGGGGGGGGGGGGGGGGGGGGGGGGGGGGGGGGGGACCTGAAGGTTCTTTTAAATTGACCTTCATTTCAAATCAATCCTGACTTGACATTTTCCTGTTCTGGTCTGATGTGCGTCTCAGGCCCTGTTTGTCTTCATGGCTCTGTCGTTTGGCCGTGAGGAGGTCCTGTGGCTCGTCAGACACTCGGAGAACATGCCGAAGATAAAGACGCCCGAAGACTTCATCGACAAGTATTTTGTTTGAAATTTGCAAAAACATTGACACCTTTCCAAGTGGTTAAGATGTGGAAGTGCCTCGCCTTGAATTGTCGTCAAAGCTCACTGCGGAGGTCAGAGTCTGATACGACAAAGTGTTCGACACGTCCTGCATCAGCTGGGAGCAGCTGACCAATCAGATGAGATGGGGGCCGCTGACCAATTAGAGAGGAGTCTGGGGCTTTTCTGTGAGGGAGGGGCAGGAGCTCTACGGATTGAAAACAGGAGCTGGAGCGGTGGACAGAATGAGAAAACCACAGTGTTTCGACACCAATGCCAATGTCCCCCAAACGTTTGAAAGTATGATCCCTCATTTAAAAGAGTTTTTAAACGAGCACAGGTTCCCAGGACAAATTTTCGTTATTTTGGAGGATTTTGATCGGGGTCGGGTCAAATGGAGACTCTACCGTATGTTGATCACATATGCCCATAAGATGGCAACCTGGCCTGGCCTCCTGTGCTGAAACCGCCCTCTTTAGCAATTTTTCTACAATAATAATGGTACAGCTTTTAGCAGTGTACCTATTCTGAACTGTGCAGTGAGGAATTTGCAATGGGAAATGTTTGTAAAAAATGAATATGGTTACGTACGTTTTCCGTATTCCCCAGTCAGATGGCCGAGCTGCTGTTCTACATAGAGAAGCTGAGGGGTCTCGTGACCAAGTGCGTTTACGTGGTGCAGCGCTACCACGTTCAGTACCTGGCCCAGTTTGACGCCTTGGTCCTCAATGACACCATACAGGTACCGACGGACAGAGCGCAACGTTACGGAGGCGGCAACAATCAGATGACGTGTCGACAGCTCAAACGTTGTGTCTCTCGCCATCCCAGAACATGTACGTGTGTCCAGAGGAGGAATCGGTCCTGATGAGCTCGTTTGTCTCGACCCTGTCGGCACTCTCGGTCAAACAAGGTAACCATGGCGACGCGGCGAGCATTTCCGACGCAAGAAAAATGCCCACAATGATGAAGTGAATTTTGCTCTGCAGTGGAAAACAAAGAGGAGTTGGATTTCCAAGACCTGAGGCTCGACTGGCTGAGATTACAGGTACCAACATTAATCACAGAAATGCAAGTGTATGAGTAAAAGATGGAGGCAGTGACTAATGGAATTTGTTTTCTTGGTGCGTCAAAGGCCTACACAAGCGTGAACAAGGCCCCGCTCCCGATAAAGGAGTACCCCGACTTAGCCAAGGTGATGAACATGATCCAGTTCCACACCAAGATGGTGGACAGTGTGGAGCAGCTGCTGCAGGAGACGTCTGAGGTGTCCATCCTGTGGTCAGTCCCTTCAGATACCACGCTCAGTCACTATGGTGGAGTGATGCCTTGTTTGTTAAACTTTGGGATGGATTTAAAGGTCCAATATGCAAGATTTTGATGAAAAGCAAGAGAATGTATTGGCATCATTTATACAGGTGAGTTACGCCGATTGTATTCAATCTGATTTGTTTTCAATACCTGAGATTTAGCCCTTGATATTAGCTCAGGAACAGGTCCTTTCTACGGAGGCCGGCATGTTGCTCCACTATGTTTTTTTTTTTTTTTTTTACAATAGTCCAGAATGCATGAGGTTATGTTATGGAGGAGATTTCCACCTGCAATGTACCACTTCACCATGAGATGTTACTAACTCCTACATAATGTACCTTTAAAACAAATTTTAAATGCAGCCACTATTTTTAGAAACCAAACTAAATCATTAGGTATCGATGCATTTTGTGCAGAATCAGCACGTTGGTGATCAGGAAATGATTTCCCTTAAGTCTCCTCAAACTATTCTTTTTTTTTTTGAATCCCTCAGCTTCTACCCACGAGTGTTCGAGAAGATGTTCCACCAGAGCGCGGAGGAGGTGTCCATGAAGCGTTACCTCATGTCCTTCCCTCTGGTCTGCTCCCACTTCAGCCAGTGTGGGGACTCACTCTGTCCAGAGGAGGTCAGTGTTCCGTCATTTGCAAACAAGCCCATTATCAATCACAAACATGGATTTAAGCTCCCCACCATGGCCGATTTCCACGCACTTTCCCAAACTGCCCATAAGCCCATGAATTCAGATCACGCTCACTCACACGACCCACTCCCTCTCTGCACGTCCAGATAGATGCAATGGAGAAGAGGAGTCTCCGCCTGTGCGTGATCTTCCTGGAGCAGCTGGCGAAGCAGACCAGCGGCGTCATGTTGGAGATATGTGCTGAGCAGAGCAATCTCCACAACCAGGTGGAGTCTTTTTAAGTGGGTTTATAAAAAAAAACAAAAAAAAACAATTATGGGGCGGAGATTGATTCCGGCAAACTCCATATCCAAACATAATCGCTCTTTCGTCGCAGCTCGGCCCGTGGATTCAGCCGGAGGGAAGAGAATTAAGTTGAGGATTTGCATAAAACGATAAGACGGCGCTGAGACTCTGTAGCTGATTAGCGCTTCTTGCGAAATGAGCACAGACCTCCCACGTCTCAGCTTGTGCTTACCTGGATATTCCTTCCCTCAGCTGCTGCCCAGGCACTGTGCCGAGACCATCAGCGCCGCTCGCCACAGGAAGCAGAAGAAGCCGCTGCCGAAGAAAGGCGAGGTCCAGAAGGAGAAGCCGGGCGCCGAGAGCCTGAGGAAGGACCGGATCATCGTCACCAAGTACACCTCCATCTCTTCTTCCTCGTCCTCTTATCTCACGCCGCCTCACGGAGTTTCCTGTCGTGGCAGAGGAAGCTGCAATGAATACATTTACAATTCACTGAGGCGTGCAGCATTATCAGAAAGTAAATACAGGTTATTGTTTGTTTGTGTGGGCGGAAATAGTCCTTACAATCTCGCAGCGGTATCGTCCTTTTAAGTATTAAGATGGAAAGGCAGCACTGAACTTTATTACCCCCTCAGTTCTGACAGGTGGAGACTAACAGCTCTTAAAAAAAATAAGGAACATGACACTTTGGCCATTTAAAGTTTTACTGGCAGCACGTTTTATATTGGTCATATTCTGTTTAAAGAGGCCGCTTGAAAGCTACTTCATTAAATCTGAGGAGTTGTTACTTCTTCTTCTTCCAAAACTGCCTCTGTTACCTTATTTGTCCAAGAAAAGCTCCTCTACACAATGGTCGTCTAAATATGTGTCCTCCCTCTCTTCTCTCTCCCTCTCTCTCTCCCTCTCTCTCCTCCAGCATTGACAAGATGCATCTGATGCTGACGGAGCTCTGCTCCTCCTACAGCCTCTGCAACGACTTTGTCGTCTTCGAACACATCGTGGTCCCTGCAGAGTTCCTCCTGTCTCGGCTGGAGATGAAACTCTCTGAGTAAGGGACTATCTATATTTGTTTGAATAGGTGAAACAAGGGGATGTGTAAAAAGTCTCTCAGGCGACATGAGCATTTCTTTTCTCATTTACGTGGGCGGCTGTGGCTGAGCAGTTGGAGGAGCTGTCCACTGACCAGATGGTCAGGGGTTCAATTCCAGCCCTCCAGCATGCCGAGGTGTCCTTGGGCAAGACACTGTACCCCACAACTCATAGGCACAAAATCGCTGCAAACAGATAGAAGTCTGGCGTCGGTGCATTCAAAAATAAATCGCTGTGTCATTGTTGTGACTTGGGGAAACCCCCAAAACATCACCAGATAGTTTTTGCTGCAAAATATCCCCGACTCAGCCCCCTTTTTTTTTTTAAGTATCTTAAGTGCTGAGGAATGATTTGCATTATGTGCACATCACTCCAATGAATCTTTCCCCCCCTGACTGATTCCCCCGTGTCAGGTGGTCTTGCCCCCTCTTAAAAAGCCTGAGAGGGGATTTGCCACATCCCTCCTCTGCTCTGTGTCGTCTCAGTGTTAACTGTTGTTTAGATTGGGGCCTGGTACCGGGGCAACATGATGTCGCTGTGTATATGCTCTGCTCAGTCTCCTCGTCTTAGCAGATGATTATCTCCCCTGTCACCCTAAAATTAGCACCCTGGGGTAGCGGCGTGCTCGCACTGATTGGCCCCTCACTGTAAATACAGTCTAGTCAGGGAAGAGAGGGAGGCAAACATAAGAAAATATAAACAAATTAAGTGTCGCCCTGCAGCGGTGAATGGGGGATTGGGGGTGTGCGTGTGGTGGTGGGGGGGGGGGGGGGGGGGGGCGGGCGCTGACCTAACGAGAGCGGTGCCACGGCCAGTTTAACCGGCTTCAAGGTCCCATGTGTCCGACCCCCTGAATGCAACAAGTGACGCGGGCTGAACGTGTTCCCGCAGGATCATCGTGAGAATGGCCAATTACAACAGGACCACCCAGGAGATCGCCCGGCCCTCGGACCTGCTGGCGGGGATCCGGGCCTACACGGCCACCCTGCACAGCCTCTCCAGCCACATCAACGTGGACATCACCCGGCTGGTGAAGAACGTCCTGCTGCAGCAGACGCAGCCGCTGGACTCACGTGGACATCAGACCATCACGACCCTCTACACCAACTGGTGCGTGTGCGTGCGCGCGCGCGCGTGTGTGTGTGTGTGTGTGTGTGTGTGTGTGTGTGATGTACACACACGGTTGTTTATGTCCATTTAAAACATAAGTATGCAAATATATAAAGACTCACTGACACCTACGGCATATGTTGCTTGGCAAGTGGTGTAAACGACAGCCTGTTGAATCTCACTTAGTGGGGTATAAAGGTGTGCAGGGTCAGGAGAACGGTAAACATGTTCTATAGTGATGCAAAGAGGAATGTAAACAGTTTCCTCTGAATCTCACACGCCGCGCACACCCCTCACCGGTCCGTTCAATTCGTCACCGACTGCCACTCGCTTTCGCTCCGTCTAATTACTTTGTGTCATCCTGCGTCTCAGGTACCTGGAGAGTTTGCTGCGTCAGGCCAGTAGCTCCCTCATCATCCACAGTCCTGCCATGAACTGCTTCGTCAACCACGCGAGCGAGTGCGAAGCCAGTTTCAGAGCCGAGGAGTTCTCAGATGATCTGGGTCAGTACAGATATAAACCATTTGTAAATGCAATTCCACAGCTCTGTGAAAAAAATAAAAATAAAAAAAAACTTTACTCATAAACTAAACTGACAGATGATATTTTTATATTAATTACTACTCTACGAATACTACTGATATTAGTAAATGAATAAATGATATATTTGTAATAATATACTGTATATATATTATTTTTCAATTGTATTTGCAACCAATTTAAGATTAACATTTAAATACATTCTTGACTGACTGCCATAGATTAGTGTATCGTCAATATTTCGTCACACTTATTCTCACTGAACATTTTTATGACAAGTCCAAATAGGAACAGGACAGGAGAGAGAGAGAGAGAGAGAGAGAGAGAGAGAGAGAGAGAGAGAGAGAGAGAGAGAGAGAGACTTTACCTTCATCTTCCCTTTCTGAAGACTCATGTTCAACTGCGTCTCAACGTTCTGAAGAGTCATGATTCAGGGCCTCACACCATCCAAGACATGACTCAGCCGTTTCAGGAGGAACGACTGGATGACTCGTTATTGTGGTGTCCTCCGACACTGGTCGTCAAGCAGTTTATTCCAACATTGCCTCACTCATGCAAACCCCCCCCCCCCCCCCCCCCCCCCCCCCCCCCCCCCCCCCCCCCCCCCCCCCCCCCCCCCCCCCCCCCCCCCCCCCCCCCACACACCCCCCCCACCCACACACCCCCACCCACACCGCCCCTCCTTCAGGTCTGTTTTCTCTCCACCGCCAGAGCTCGGCTCACACACACACACGAGCAAACACAGACATTATTGACACAGAGATGCTGCCTTGGAGACGGGTGCACTCCGGTAGACGCCCCCTCTCGATGTCATCATCGTTGTCTACATTGTCTCACTGCCCCACAGTGGGGCATCTACCTGCCTCACTGTGGCTCAGTCACCGTGCCATTCACCACCTCCAAATATAACCACACGCTTCCTTATCCACCCACTTTCAGGGAAAAAAAGATGTGGAGGGCGAGTGACAGGTTCGATACCTGCACTCCGCCTGCCCACTCTCTCTCTGTCTCTGTCTGTCTCTCTCTCTCTCTGTCTCTCTCTCTCTCTCATTGATTCAGCCTCACACTGGAACCAATTTCAATCTGTGCCCTGCCATATTATTGCAGTGTGGCGGAAATTAAGACCTTGTCTCCAGGCGAGCCTCGCTCTCCTTGGCACACGTCTGTCTGCGTCGTATCAACATAAATTCACAACGCTGTTCATCCCTCACCCCCACATTATTCATGTGACCCTGTGAACAGAGCTGCGGGCCCTGGCCGACCTGATTGGTCCGTATGGCCTGAAGTTCGTCAGCGAGAACCTGATGTGGCACATCACCTCTCAAATCAGCGAGCTGAAGGTTCAGTATGAGGTTTTCTCAAATTCAAGGCATTCTATTAAATAGATAGGCAACTTTATTGTCAATCGACCGCGCATTTAAAGAATATGTGAATTGGATGTTTGTTTTAATATATGTCATATTGAATACTATTATTATTATTACTATATATAATTAGATTTAATTATATTACATTGTATTTCATTTTTTATTTATGTCATATTATTATTACATTCTTATCATTATAATAATAATAATTATTAACAACAACAACAACAACAACAACAATAATACAAATAATAATACAAATATTAATAATAATATATAATATATAAAATAATAGTAAATAGTTTATTAATATAATTATATTATATCATATCATGTTATATTATATTATGTTATGTTATGTTATGCTATATAATATCATATCATTATATTATACTTCATTAAATTACATTATATAATATTTTCAGGATGTTTAAAGAGCAGCAGAAGTCGAGAGCGATACTAGATCTATAGAAGCTGGATGAGCATTGGCACACACAGAATGTTTAGGGACCAGGGGCAAAGATAGAGTGAAAAGGGCACCTCCTCATGAGATGTGGAGACATTGAAATGTGGAAGTAGGTTTGTGCACAGAGGTGAATCACAACACAATTAGTATTATGAAATTGTGTGTGTCTTAAGGTGCAATGTGCATCTATTTGTAAATCTATTTCATCTCGTCAAATTCAAGCATCTTGTTCAAAAGTGTCCGAGCGCCACATAGATGTAAAATCACTTTGTAATACTGCACCCCGACACTTCTGATTGAAGTGTGGAGGTTCACCGCTGCAGCTCTCCACTCTCTGACAGATCTGTCACTGCTCGGACCTCTCAGAGACACAACAACTCCCACCCCAGGCTGCTTTCTATCGCTTAATCTCATTTCTTTCACCCCCCCCCCCCTCCTCTACTGTCAGAAACTGGTGATTGAGAACATGGACACCCTGGTACAGATGAGAAGCAACTTCGATAAGCCAGAGGAAATGGCAAACCTGAGAAAGAGGCTGACAGGTGAGAAGTGGAGAGATAAAGAGGAGCGAGATGTGATGGAGGGGGTGGGAGGGTTGAATGGAACAGGAATTTAGATGTGAGACTGGGGGAAGAGCTGATAGAGGACGGACTGAAGAGGGGATGATGGAGGGAGGATGAGCAAGAATGAGAGGTGAAGGTGAAGTCTAGATGCTCTAAAGAGGATCATTTCAAAAAAATATGACAAACATCATTAAACATACAGAAGATTATGTCATCATTCGCAGAAGCTACCCTGGGAATGTTTATCTATATATTCAAAGCTTTATGTGTATTTTCGTACACGTTTGTATGCGAGCTGAAGCAAAATACCAATAGACAGTTCCCATAAAATTCAACAGAGGGATGTTTTGAAGAAGAATCCATTATATAACATTGTGAGATACGGCCTTTTTTTTCTGTCCACTTTTACTACTTTAAAAACATGGCGGCCTCCATGGAGAGGACCCCCCATCTCATGTGAATATATGTTGATGAGCACATTTTAGGGTAATGGGGGGGGGGGGATAACATTTATTTGATTATAAACGCATGAACATTTCCGTATGCAATAGTTTTGGAATATTTTATAAATGACAAAAATGACCAAAATCGTACATACTGCACCTTTAAGTTCAT